>PVJX010005394.1:0-85859 GCA_004027295.1 Dolichotis patagonum
GATTGTTGAGCAGAACTGTTAATAGTCTCACTGTTTGAATGTCTACTTTGTGTGCTTTAATTTTGTAACTTGAACAACTATTTCCAATGATGACAGTATGTAACCTATCAAGTGGCGATTTCTTAGTGTTTTTGTTTTTGTTTTGTTGTTGTTATTGTGGTTCTTTCATTTTTTGCCTTTGGAATTCTGTATTGTTGCTACCCTTTTTCTGTTTTGTTTGGTTGTTTTCTTTTTTGTTTTCTCTTTAAATAAAATTTAAAAAAAATAAAAAAAAGAAAGTAGACACAACAGCTATGATTAGGAGAGGGGACATGTAAGCCATTCCAGAAAGGAGGGAGCTGAAGAAGCCTGTGGAATGGAGACAATCAGAGGAACGTGTTTAGAGCATTTGTTAGGGAGCTCATAGGACAGACTTACAGAGCGGCAATTACATTTGCATGACCACGAAATCTTCAGGAAAGAATGCAGACAACAGCATCCATGCATGATTGTTCCAATGACTATTCAATACTAATTCATGGGACTTTACAGCATTTCCACTGAAATCATTCTATATTTCTATGCCAACTCAACTAATATGTATTATTCTTTCACGGAGATTTTAATAGGATTAAGATGGTTAGGAAGATTCACTAAGAGCCTGAACATCACTAGTCACAGGATTTGTAGCATGGGGCCCTTTATGCTAGTGCTGAATATGAAACCAAAAAGTGCTCTCCTTCCTCACAGGAATCACAGCGCAGGAGAAGGAAACTAAGGGCATGAACCACAAATGAGTGATATGTGCTATAATCACTGACTGTACAGAGCAGCAGGGCAAATTCCATGCTGTTCAGTGTGAAGATGTCTAAAATGTTCCTATTCCCAGTAATAAGCAGCTCCAGCCCCAAATCCCTCACGGAAATGCTCCTGATATGTAGGATCAGCAGGCTGCCTGCTGGGAAAACAAGGGTATCTTCACCTCACCACACCCTGGATGCCTGTATCACTGTCACAGCACAGCCTGAGAGGAATGGCCTATGGGAAAATGACAAAGGTCTATCATTAGCCACACAGTAAATAGAGAGGCAGACAATGAAACCACTGTTCACTTCCTGGGGGACACATTTCCCATCACAGGCACACTGGACACAAGGCTTGTTTCTCTGTGAACTCAGCCCTTTGTGGGGAGCAATGAGAGTTTTCATTTATTATTTCTTCCTACAGCTGCTGCTTTGGTCTCGAGATTGAACCTGGAGATATAAGAAAAATGATCCTCACTCTCACATTATCTCTCTTCAGAGATATCCTAGATCGACTCCTTGAATAAGGACAAAGACACTAAAGCCCAAGTGATGTCATTCTCTCATTCATTAATTCCAAGAGTAAAGCATAGTGCTTAACAATGAATGACCAAATGAATGAATGAATGAATGAATGAATGGAAAATCACTGGAAGAAATTCTCCACAGGGGCCTATCAAACCTTGATTCCTCCACAAAAGGATAGTTCCTCCCTGTGAGGAGCAGAAAGGACCAAAAGAGCCTAACTGCATTAGCCACTGGTCTTAATTAGGTCCTTCCACATCCATACCTGTGTGGCCCTCCCAGTGCCTCCAGTTCCACCTGTGTTTAATCTACCTTGTACTGCACCTCAGTACTTTGAAGCAAATTCACTGTGAACAAAACAAATAAAGAACCATCCTCTAGCAGCTTCTACAACAAAATCCAGAAACGTGCAGAACCTGTACGCTTCCTGCTTAGAAATCAAGCTAGCTTATGTTGATGTTTCTTCATTTAAAGAGAGAAAATGCAGCCCTTTGTAGTGAAGTAGGGATTCTGAATGCCACCAAGGGCTTATAATTTCTGCCCAAGGAAAGTAATACAAGGGAGCATGT
This sequence comes from Dolichotis patagonum, assembly GCA_004027295.1. Taxonomy (NCBI): domain Eukaryota; kingdom Metazoa; phylum Chordata; class Mammalia; order Rodentia; family Caviidae; genus Dolichotis; species Dolichotis patagonum. Next base: position 1,877 of record PVJX010005394.1, read on the forward strand.
ATCTACATTCGCCCTAACCCCACCACCCCGACTCCTAAACAGTCTTCTGCAGGCCCTCTATGGCCAACCTGGCCAGTTCTGTGGTCCATGTCTGTACCCCAAGAGTAAACTCTGCCTTTGGTCCAGACCCAGACGCAGGGCAGCTTTCATCTGGTTGTGTGAGAAAGGCCACATACACGAAGTCAGTATGTAATTTGTCAAGTAATAATTTCTTAGGTTTTTTTGTTGTTGTTCTTTTCCTTTTTTCCTTGGAACACTGTATTGTTGCTACCCTTTATTCTGTTTTATTTTGTTTTTTTTCTCTTTAAATAAAATTATTTTTTAAAAAAATCACGAAGTCAGTATGTAATTTGTCAAGTAATAATTTCTTAGGTTTTTTTGTTGTTGTTCTTTTCCTTTTTTCCTTGGAACACTGTATTGTTGCTACCCTTTATTCTGTTTTGTTTTGTTTTTTTCTCTTTAAATAAATTATTAAAAAAAAAGAAAGACCACATAAAATCATTTATACAGTTTGTATTCCAGGGCCAACCAATTCCCATGCCTTTTACAATCAACAGCATCTAAGTGGGTTCTGAGCAAGGAAGTGGTTTCTAGATCTCAGCCCTGTTGGAAGTTGAGGAAACAACTGGGTAAATTTCAACACCCCACCCCACCGCACCCCACTGTGCAAACATTATCTACATTTTTTAAGGTAGGAAAGAGACTGTCTAGAAATCAAAGGATGATGTGCTTTCCTATGGCTACCTATTTGGCACAGCTCCTATTTATCATCCCTGAAATGTTTTACCTGTCAACTACACAGAGAAGAAAGCAAGGGGTTTACCAAACCTAAAATCTACCTGAGGGTTCAAGTAGCCAGACAGAAAACTCCACTGCTTTGCTGCTACAACTTTTTTCATTCAATGTCGATTTTGCTTCCCAAACTCCAGGCAATAGCAAACTGGAACAAACTGGAACAACCTGGGTCTGGGGCAAGCAAGGGGGAGGGAGAGGCACACAGGCCTCTCACAGTGAAGTGAACTTTACTGTTGCAAGAGTGGCTTTATCATTCTTTCCATAAATGAAAGTCCACATATCAAACACTAAGGCCCACACCTTAACATTCCTAAAATTCACCTTCCTCAAAATTTTCCAGAAATAATTAAATGCAAATTTCAATATTAGTTGTTTCTCCTACCATCGAAAGGTAGAAGGTGTTTTGAAAATTTTCTAAACACCTGAAAAATATTCAGATGGCTTAAAAAATTTTTTGAGGTAAAATATACACAAATGCACAGATCTTAATGATACAGTTGGTCAGTGTTGATAAATATCTGTTGGAACTCGTACTTTTTATCAATGAGTGTTTCCATCACTCCTAAAATTACCTTGTATCCCTCCTCAGTCAATCCACCTTTAAACAATCACTAATCTGATTTCGATCACCTTTGATTGGTTTCATCTTTTCCAGGACTGCATTAAAATACAGCAAGACATAGGTTAACATCTTAAACGTTGCTGAAAAATGTACACTGTTCCTGGAAAAGTCTTTTATCAGGGGAATTAGTGAAAACATATAAGGGGGGCCACTTCTTGAAGGCATAAATACCTATATTAGTTTCCACTACACTTTGTTTAAATAAGTGTCCCTATTGATTTTAGAATATGGAAAGTTGGTTGTACCAAACATAAAAAGAGTATTACGTGGGCCAATATTTTCCTCCCAATTCCTGCACAGTTCACTTTTTTCTGTCTGGGCCAGAACATTCTGTACACACAGGAATACTGATTTTTACTACCTCCCCTCATTCTTTCGAGAACAAGCCTATTCTATGAGAGAGAAGACCTTCAAAAGAGCAATCTGTAATTGATAGGGAAGTGATTTAAGAAAACACATATAATTTATATGAATGTCTTAAGAAAAAACTGCAACATCCATAATTTTGAGAGTGGAAAGTGTTTCTGATAAGACTGCTGGAGCCATCCTTTACCAGTGCTTGACAGTTCTATCTTTAAAAATAGCCATAGGCTATTTCACAGTCCCTAAATTCCTAAGTGACTCTATGCTAAGGTCTCACCATCATTCCAATTTAAAAACATTAACAAAGATGGAATCAAGCCAGCAAGATGACCTTTCTGATGAATCAAGAGCCTCAAGTTTTGTCCTATCACTATTCTCAGGTTTAAAAAAATTCATATGGGAATGTGTGAACACCCAGGGAAGGATTTCAATGAGGTATCCTTTTGCAAGTTCACCATGGGCAGCACTGTATTTTTTTCTCAGCTTCATGTCACAGCATCCAACAGCATCTGCTTTCCATACTCCACATTTGTCCAAACATTCGCAGGCCACCCCCTATCTCTGAGCAAGGCTATACTAGTACTCTGATCCTTCCTCCAGAGTAGCCCAATGTCTAAGACATGGTACTGTTCCCCTTCCCTCCATCCAGTTGAAATCTCACCTATTTTAAGAAGCAACTTCTTCACCTTACGTACAGACTTGTTGTTCAACACTTTGCTCATTTGTCAGTTCCATCACCTGCCACTCTGGTAACACCATAGGCTTTAGTTTTCTTCCTAATGTGTATGTCCCATGCTCCCTGACAAGACCAAGTCTGTTTCAAGGCACAGATTCTGTTCAATAAATCTCTCAATCTTCATAAACAGAGTTTCTTTCAGAATACAAGCTCTGAAATATTTAATAAATTCCATACAAATTTAGTATAAGTACATTTAAACTGACAAATGTTACTTTTATATGGTTGTGGCCTGCTGTATGATTCAAATCTAATCACCTTCTCTTCAAAACATGGCTTCCGTCTCCTTAACACAAATGCTTTACCATCTCTGCACAGTGGGAACCCAGAGGTATTCATGCCCTATTTGGGGAAAAACTATGGAACAGCTTGAGCTTCTTGGATAATCAAATTTCAATAAACAGATTTTTTATTGAATGTTAGTTTTTTTTGAAAAGGGATGGGAGATCTTCTAAAGCATGGCAGTGTCTTAATGAGTTAAGTATCCAGGCATGTTTTGATCACCTATTAACCAATCAGCTTTGTAATGAACTTGACTTCTCATGAGCAAAAACGAAATAATGAGCTGCCTACCAACACCCACAGAGATTATCTGACTGAGTGAAAGTTTGAAGAATTTGAAGGGCCTACTTAATTCTAGCTGACTGAGCCATATCTCCTTCTATGGTCACAAGAAGGAAAACACAGACTTTTCTGAACGTGCGAGTTACCATCTTTGCAAACCGCAAAGCCAGGTTAGGCTTTAACTCAGAGACTTCAGCTCCAGGTCTCCAGACAGCCTCCCTGGAGACCACTGAGAAATGCCTCAGAAACCAACCAGAAAGAACACATAAAAGCAAAAATCTCTGAATATCCCTTGGACCACCAACGAGTGGGACAGCTTAAGACCAAACTCATCCAACACAGGGAAAAAGCAGCTCCTTCCCCAGCCTCCAGATAACACAGACAGAAAAACAACGTGGCTGGCGTCAAATGCACTCTCCAAAAAGAAAAACCTCCAGAGGCCTCAAATGCTGCTTCTCCTGGTATCCTTGTCTGTCCATGTGCCATTTCTACTCCTTAAAACATTGCCTACATTTCTCTGTCCTCTCCACTCTGGGCTCGCATTACCTAAGTATGCAGTCACAATGAGTTCTTTACAAATATCAACCCAGAATTTCACAACCTGGTGTTTTTCTAACAAATTGGTAGTCCAGGTCCTCTGGGGTCCCCACCATGGTTTTTCCCACAAAGCATTATCACTGGCCAGCCGGGAGGCAGAACCAGGGGAGGCACTTTCTTGAGTAATCTCCATTTCACCAACTCCAGGGCTACCTTTTTCTCCCTTCCTTCCCTGAGAATGGAAAGGAGAGAGCGAGGGCCAGTGCTTCTTCCCAAAACCTGCTTAAGCCCAGGTCTTGCTATCTGACAGCACATGTTTGGTTAAATAGTGTAAAATATATAGATGTGTATATTGTTTTTCTACCAGGACCAAAAACATGTGTGCATTTGTGTATGGGTGGATACAGCTTTGTAATACTATAGAAAATAACTTACTAATCAACCAGTAAGCATATAACCTTATATGTATATACACAATGTTATGTTTTATTGGCTGACTGATTCTATAGTATTGCAAAGCTATTAATATATTCTTACCTTAATCTACTCCTGTGATTTGAAGGTTTTGGTTTATTTGTGGTTTTGTTCATTTTGTTTTTATTCTTCAAAGGAAATAGAGAAGAGCTCCCCATTAGCTCCCCTTACACAATGTTCACTATCCCAGAAAAAGACAAGTTTTATATTATAACATGACAATGGTCCAATATTATAAGTAAACTGAAAAAATGGTGAATTAATACTTTTTAAAATATGGACTACCACACTTGCCTGGCAAGCATGAGGTTGTGAGTTTGATCCCTGACACCAAAAAATAGATTAATAAAATAATATAAAAAACATAAGATGTGGATTAAAAAGCTAGCCTTTATATTTTATATAAAACACACAGATTCTAGGGCTATTTTTCCCCTTTCCTGATGGTAGCAAGCCCAGAACGAAGCCTGGCATCCAGCTGGCCTTGAGTGGAAAGGAACTTCACTGCGGGTGGGGGGAAGGGCTCCTGTCATCTCAGTGAGCTCAGTCACAGCCTGCACTTGCTCCTCTCCTTCAGCAACCTGTCCTCAGTTTCCCTGCACCCAATGAGCAAGATAAGTGGGCATTACTTCTCAGAAATACATACATCATTTGCCTTGTCTTGATTTGTACTCTCTTTAAAGCATTACTACAAGATTAAAGGAAAAATTATCTAGGATGACAGGACCATTTTCAATTCTTGTTCTCTTCCAGGCTTTGATCACATGCATCGTAGATATATTTTACATGATTATATCCCAGTGTATTCAAGTTTGTGTTCTGATCTGTTCATTTATTTTGTAAAACCTGTTTTCATAGTCCCACTTACTCATTTACTTACTTAGCGAGCATTTGTTAAAGTGCATATTAGGTTTCAGGCACTATTCCAGGTACCATGAATACAAAGATAGATAAAAACCAGGTTCCTGCTGTTGAAAAGCTCTCAGCTTAGTGGAATATAACAGATAATTATAATGCAAAGTATCAAAATAAATACATATTTAAAGGCCTCTGTGTTTATTATCTTAATGTTTTCATAATCTTCTAGTTAGATAATACAACTTAATTCCTTTCCTTGATTATATTTCATTATCACAAACACTGCTGCAATTAAAATGTTTCCAATGTACTTTTTTTCTTCTGTTAACCATTTTCTGAAGATAAATTCTTAGGAATGAAAGTACTAAGTTAAAGAGTGTTATTAGATTTTTATAGCTCTTGACACAGCTTACTAAGTAGCTTCATATAATGATCATACAGATGTACAAATTCACCAGTTATTCTCAGCTTTACCAACAGTTTTACCACCAAATGCTTTCTAGATTTTTTTTTATCAGTACCAGGTATCAAACTCATGACCGCACACTTGCAAGGTAGGCGCTTATGCCACTGAGCTAAATCCCCAGCCCTGCTTTCTGGATTTTAATAGAAACCCATTATTGTTTTAATTTGTACTTGTTTAATTAATAGCAGGATGGAACATTTTTTCATAGTGAAGAGTTCTCCTCTTGTGGGAATTGTACTTATGGTAAATTTATCTATCATTTATCATTGTTCCAGTAGCTTTCTAATACAGTTCATATGTTACATGTATACTTTTTGCTCTAACTTACTATAATTTTCCTATTTCTTGCTCTTTTTCTTTAGCTACACAAGCTTCAAGTTATCCCAAAATTGTAACTTTTTTATTAGTCACATCTGTTTATTTTTTTCCTCTGGAATTTCTTCCATGGTTACTGTGTTAAGAAACTTGCCTTTCTATCCTTGGAATAAATGTTCTACTCTGTTGTCCATTCATCACTCACTTGACTCAGAATAAATGTTTCCTACATGCCCTGTTTGACACTAGGGAATTAAAAAGAAAAGATGGATGACGTATTAGTACAAATTATCCAAAATCTGGAAATAGGCACAGGGGGTTTCAGAATGTCCTCCCAGCACCCCAGTGGGAACCCCATTAGCTGCTTCTCTAGGTGTATGTATATTTTTGGCTCATTATTTGCCATGTCTGAGAGCTAGTTTACAACTATGTTAGTGTAGCTGTTAACTGGGAGAAAGAAGAAAGTAATACAAGTAATCCTTGTCATACAGCAACAAAATAAACTTTGACCAACAGCAATGCAAATGACTTGTTCCCTAGAAAAGATGGCTTCAAAAGTTAGTTTTATTGCCCTGTAGGAAATTATGAAGTTTGGTGTCTTAGTGATTTTAATCAAGTATTTTTTTCTTTCCATCATTATACATGCTTTACTCTTTTCACAATTTTCTTGGAGCCAGCCTTCCATCTTACAGATCACCTGCTAATGAGTTGAATAAAACTCTTACACAGGATCATATTAGGTTTGTATGAAAATCAAGAAAGCTGGCTTTTAGCATTAACCCTACCACTTCCATCTCTATGACGGTTCACTTATAGTCCTCCTCGACTTCTACCTTTTCCATAAACCATGAGTTTCTGCAAAGTTGAATGGCAGTCAGGAAACAAAAGTAATTGGAAACTGTACTACTATATACAGATACAAGTGTGAAAGCAGGACAAACGATGAGGCTCAAAGTCTGAGGTCCAGGATCCCATAGGCCTGAGAGAATAGAGCATGAGAAGCCTACCCAGTGTCTTGAAGACCATTTTGCCAACAGGGCTGGCTCCAGGTAATTAAGACAAAGTAGGACAAAAGAAAGTGGCACGCCAGAAATTGCACAGGTCCCCCTTCAGATGGACCTGGCTTCACCCCTAAGCCCTGCTTGTCGGGAGTCTCTTGAGGCTCTTTTCTCATCTACACAATAAAGTGGTCAAGATGTGTAAGTGACTGAAATGTAAAGAACATAATCCCTGGGCAGTGGGTGTAGCATTCCATCCCAGCTGCCCAGGGGAAAAAAAAAAGATAACCTCATCATAACCTGCCACATACTTGGCCTTCTAATAAATATCACTTCTTTTCCCTCCTTTTAAACCCACAGTGTCTCTCACAGTGAAAACTGAGTTCATACTGGAGAAATGGATCTGTATCACTCTAGACAGTCAGAGTCATCCATTAAAACACAACAGAAAGCTGATGACACTAGGTTAGAATTTCAGAGGTACTTAGTGTGTTATGCTAGACAATGGTTTCGAATGACCCCACAACTGATCCCAACTGGCCTAATAGTACTCCTCTGCTGAAACCCATGTCCTCAGGAGACTCAACTAGATGATCTCTAGGATTTCTTCAGGTTCTAACATCCAGCATCAATGACATGCTAGGCAGGTGTTCCACCACTGAGCCACACCCCTTGCCCTGTGATGAGGTTCTTTACGTGTTAGCCCTGTACATCTGCAGGGAGAGTTCCTCACGGCTGGGTGCATAGATGAGTCTGATGACTATACATGGCAACCACACTGCCCGGCCACTTGCTTTGCTTACCTCTCCTACCACCTCTATGATGTCACCAACTTTCAGCTCAAGTTCATCATCATTCTGTGGCAGGTAGCTGAATGCCACCTGGCATCGGCGCCTCCGTCGTTCACCTGGATGGGAAAAGCAAAATATTTAGATACAGTTCTTCTGTCAGACTAAGATTTTAAAGAGAGGCTTCCTAGGCATGCAGGCAAATTAAGCTGACTTGTTTCAAATATGCTCTCCAGGACATGGCATAGCAGCCCTGGTCTCTTAGAGGCAGTAGAAAGCAGAGCAATGCTTCTTGGTCTTTTAAAAGCTGCTGGGTCAGAAAGGCATGGGTATGAGAAACGGTTCCATTGGTGCAGAAGGCAGAAATCCCACCCCTGAAGCACTGGAGCACAGTGTTGCCTTAAACGATTTTCCATGGATGGGGCTTGATATTTGCTGCTGTTGATTTTTAATGAAAGCTGATGTGATATGGTAGAGAAACAAGAAAGGTCTGTTTCTAATGCTAGCAAGGCAGACAGCGTTTCCCCCAAATGTATAAAGGAAAAGATAAAGTATCCTGGCCTTTTTCTTACTAATCATCACCCTTTTGACACACTGGGAATAAGGCCTGATAAGTAAATACTGATTGCATTTCAGCCTCCTCTTGGTACCATTTCAAAGGCCCCACAGGGTTCAACAAATCCACTTCTGTCCTTTTTTCTCTATCCCAGGGGTCCATTAACAAGATCCCTGGCTGCTTACACAAAGCCAACTCAGACAAATTAAGATAAAAGGCAGAGCCACACTTCACTTGACCAGAAGACACTCAAGGTCACAGCATCTCACTCACCCGGAATGGCCCACCTGGGACCTCTGGCTTAGGGCTGGTTCGAGTATAGCTGCAACTGTCCACAGCACATCCATACCACAGATGTGCATTGCAGGGAGAAAGAACGGACATGGTGGGACAGGGAAACAGGGGTGTGAGAGGGAGAGAAACAGAGAGAGGGAGAGAGACAAACAAACACCAGCCATGCAGCAGTAGAGGCTCAAACTAGGGAGAGGTAGTTGGGGCTAGGAAGTGAGATGGACTTTGTTGCCGTAAGAAGTGTATTGCTCATATCTGACCTCCTAGCACTACTCCCTCATGCCACCACATGGCCTAGAAAACCAAAGGGATCAACGACTTCAAAGAAACACATTTACAAACGCTGAAATTATTTTTGGGTACTGCCTCTGGGAATTCTTTTAATTTTCTAATCTTTTCACAGAGCAAGAAAGTCCCTACAGGGGTGATCTCAGGGCACATTAAGGTACCCATGCAGCATGACAAAGGAAAGGTGTTTGCACTACATCATCCCATGTGCTCCATGATCAATATTTTTCAAAAGTCGGTGACTTAGTTCTCTGTTTTGTTTTCCTCTGCCGACATCACTGAGGAAGAACAGAGCTAAACATGCAAGAAGGGTAGAAGAGCAGTATCTTGACCAATCACATCATCAGCAAATACACAATCTTTATCTCTTTGTACGCAGTCACAAGCCACTGGATCTTGATGAGACAAGCACAGAGCTCTCCAGCCCATCCCAGGGGAGCAGCCCGAGTGCAGCCTGACAGCGGGCTGAGTACTGCAACCCTCAGGAGGGCCTGGTGATCCCTGGGAAGAGGCTCCACAACTTGCATCTTCAAGGCTGCAAAGGCAGAGGAGTGGGTCCTCTAGTGCCAACAGTACCATCATTACTTCATGTTCCTGATACCACAAAAGGCGAATCAAGTACTGTACTCTGTAACCATAAAGGGTACACAATTCTCATTTTAAAAAAGCATATCGAGCTAACAAGGCCATCTTGGCTCCCTCTTCTACCCCCGCCCCCATGTATATCCCTTGCTTAATATGAAGTTCTATAAATCTTTGTTTCCATTTTCTAGATGTTATGCTAAAAGTGTATTTTGAAGACACAAATCTGAACATGAAAGAAATGATAAATGGCTGAAAACTGGCACAGAACGACAGAAGTCACCGAAGTCCCCAGTAAAGTGACTTAAAATAACATCTGAAGACCTAGTGTTAGCTGAAACCATAAAACTTAGTTATATATAAATTCATATTTTAAAAAAACTCTCTGTAAAATACAGCATCTAACTAAATGATGCACAAATGGCAAAAGCAGGCATGATATGTTCTTGGAGAAAGATTAATCCAATAGATTCAGGACCTGCCACAGAATTGTCAGATTTTTCTTGAATCACATCTCTGTACCAGACTTTCATAAAGGCCTGCCTGGCACCAGAAGGACGATCCTTTTACTAATTTCTCTCTACAAGGCTGGTCAATATTTCTTAAAGCCCCTAATAAGACTGCACAGTTGGTGGCATAAAGTCCTTTAAAATATGTTGGGCAACGTACCAAGGAAAGCCCAACAGAATACACATAAGGGAAGAACTCAGAGGTCGCTGGCGGTAAAGGTCACCTGCTCTGATCCCAAGCAGAAATAACGTGCTGGTATAGCTTGTTACTATTTCTAAACCCATCACCATTATCACATTCCAATCACGTAAATTAAAAAGAAAAGAGCCAGGATGACCACAATTTTGCAAATGAGGAAACCAGGGCTCCGTGACTTACCCACCAAGCTGGCTAAGTGACAATATTTCCTTGGCCTGAGTTCAGAGCTTTCTCTGCAGTCCTGGATGGACCAATTCAGTTCACACCTAGTCCCAAATTCTATGTAACCCATATTGAACTGCTTCATGCGACACTGTAAACGTCACTCTAGGACAGTGATGGTGAACCTTTTAGAGCTTTCAATGATTGAATAAACAGCTGGCTGTGGCACATGTGCCTTAGGTTCGCCACCACTGATCCAGATGTCTTCACCATGGCTCTCATTAAAGAGCTCCCCAACTCCACTACTGCTGCTTTTCCAGGCCTCGGCTCCAGCATATCCCTGACTTGCACTGTGTGCCAGTTCTACCTGGCCAAAACCCAGTTTAAGGGGAATGCTTGAAACTGGGAGAAACTGTGTTTCAGCTCCATACACTTCTCTTAAACATCAGAAAGTTTAATGGTGTCATTTTTCCTATCCCTGCATTTCACTGATGTAGTAAGTCTGTACCTTCTTTGAAGTGGTCAGTAGGTGACAATGTCATTTTGTAATAGCTAGTAGAAACTGAAGATAACAATGTCTGGCTTGCCCATGCCTAGGCATCTGGAATCCCTTAGTTGAAGCTACCACCTTGTTGCCCAGATGCACTGGGCATGGAGTTCTTTGTGTGAGTTCCAGGTTTAACATACTTCATGAGGCTTTTTCCCTTATAGGCTAAACTGAGTCTTGAAAGTGTTCTTTAAAAAAATTAAATATATTTGCTAACTATGACCAATAATACGAGTCCCTATTAAAAAATTAGAATGTAGCGAGAATGCATGTTTTTCCTCATTCACATTATTACCATTGCTACTATCTTGTGCTACTGTGTTTTTGAAGAAGGGCTACTTAACTCCTCATAAATAATGGACAGAAGTAATGAATATAAATTTTATCTATGTACATGCACATGTGCACACATGGCTTACCAAAGAAGGAGGAATAAGGCAGACTTTACAAGGCACACTACATACTGTACATCCTTACTTTAGAGCCTACTGTAAGACAGCCATGGAACACACATGCATAAACATGCAGAAACATCGTATGCAGAAACACACACACACACACACACACACACACACGACAAAGCAGATGTACGCCCAACTCTCTCACTAAAGCACAGACCCACCTGCCATTCATAACCATAACCAGACCCACCTGCCATTCATAACCAGGTTTGTTTAATAAAAGAACAACATTTACTAGCATTTACTGAGCACTTACTACATGCCAGAGACTTTATCTGAATTACTCCATTCAATCCTTGCCTCTGGGGTGTATTACTGATCCCCTTTCCACAGACAAGGACACTGAAGAGGCAAATAGAGATTAACTATTCTACAAGACACCTTATAGGTAGCAAACAGAAGGCCTTAGATTTCAAACCAGATGATACAATTCTAGAGATGTTGCTTCCATGTCTGGCTATTGTCATGAATTCTCAGCTGTCTTGAGACTACAGAAAGGACCAGCTGAGCTAACATGGTACCTTTTACACAGGTAAAAGGTGAAACCAGAAAAGTGAAAACCATAAATCAAATGCACTTCCTTACAGCTGTTGAGACCTGGGGCCTATTGGCCCTTGTTTGAATGAAATACAGCCAGGTGGATAGAGAGGTAATATGCAGAACATTCACCTTGTCTGAAAATGAAATTACAGAAACCAAAAAGCATGTCATGACTCAGTTCCAGAAACAAGATACATGCTGATATTCTACAGCCGTCATCCCAGGGTCTTGTGACATGAAAACTTTACTAGGCCAATGCACTCAACAACCACAAAGTATAACAACAAATAATATCATGAATAAAAGTCTTTGGGACAATTTTCAGTAAGTCTACTTTTTACCATCCCACATCGACTGAGACAAAATAAAACTATTTAAGTCATTTGATATTTTCAAGGAATACATTAATCAAATGCATCCTTACTGTCTACCCAGAGAACATGGCAGTATCCTGAAATCATACTGCCCAGAGTAAAAATTGATAGAAGTCAGAGAAGAAAATCAGAAGTCGCTAATTCACAATGTCCAGGATAAGTTCTGGCATTTGTCTGGGAACCATTTGTGCAAGAAGCTTGAAGTGCAGGGCAGACCTACTGAACTCACTCTCTTGGAGTGGGAGCAGGGACATGCATTTGATGCTATCTCCAACCATAGTTAAGGCTCACAAAGATCTAAACTTCCATAAGGAGACAGTGCCACAGGTCCCAATAGATGGGAAATATCCTGCTCGATCAGGGAATGTCTCTGATCTTGGCTGCACACTGAGACTACACAAGGAGTTTTCATAAAACTAAGAAGCTTCCTTAAATGACAGTGTCTGAGAACTAGGTCTCCACAGAAAAAAATGGTTTCTTCCAGGGTTGGGGCAAGGAAAATGTGAAATGAGACTAAAATATCTGGGTGGCTGAGGCAGGAGAATCACAAATTCCAGCACAGCCCAGGCAACTCAGTGAGACCCTCTCTTAAAATTAAAAAAGGGTTGGGAATGTGAAACATCTTGAATGTCCACTGGAAGAACTTAAATTACAGTATGTTTAGCAGTCATTAAATACAACTAGCTCTATGATTCTTGATATGAAAAGATGTCCATAAACTAGAAGGTAGGATTTTATAGATGGGGAATGGAGTCAGGGAGGAAAGAGGAAAAGTGAGTGAGGGATAAAATTAATTAAAATTCATTACATGCATGTACCAATATACCAAAATGAATCTCATTTTTCTGGATCCTTAAGATGGAGCAATAAAAAAGTATCCATATATATATTAACAGACCAAGTATATATGGTCCTGATTTTATAAATACACACACTCTGTAACTATAAGCAGCATCAACTATTTTACTCATTCCTGATCACCCAGACCCTAGCATAGAATGTACACTCAGAATGTACACTGATAAATAAATAAACCCATCCAATAGTCAACTAATATGTGAGAATCTAATGCAATTCAATAAATTAGAAAAAGGGTATGCACACATCCAAACACATTTGTGTAAGCACAGAAAATGCCACAGAAGGCTACATCCCAAAGTAACAGTAGCACTTTGGGGGAGGCATAAAGGCAAACTCATTTGAATGCTTCTGCATGTCAATTTGTTTTTACAGAAAGCACATAATACACTCTAATCGCTTTTGTTTTAAACATCAGTCACTGATTAAAATAATTACCTTGTACTATGAAACTTATCGTTCTGAACACGCTTCGGTGACATTCATAATATAGTTCCTATTCCACAAGTAAATAAATGCCAATATAGTTTTTATTCCACGAGTAAATAAATGTCAACTGAAACAGTCAGAGAGGTGCTTTTCACGGGCTGAATGACAAATGGCTGTGACCTCTCAATGACAACTGCCTCTGCCCAGTCAGTCCATGAAGACAGCAGAAGGTGTGAGTTTAGAGAAATGGCTCCCGACACCAGTCAGCATTCTGATCACATGCCATTACAGAGTCCGGAGTAGCTTGTGATACCTGCTCTGCAAACAATGCAAGGTCATTTTCTCTGGCCAGCCTCCCCCAGCCCACACAGCCCAGGTGACCCTCTCCATGCAGAGGGAGGGGTACTGCACTCATATTCTGAGCTCTTTGGCTTACACACACACTCACTCACTCTCACACTCACACTCAGAGCTCACAGGAACATGCCCACTTTCTCTCAGCCATGGGCACCCCTCACTGGCTTCCCCTACCAACCATTTCTTTTCTCCAACACTGCCCTCACTCCATTGTATCTTCTTTGTCGTGAGCAGCAGTTTGTTTGTCTCTACCCCTTCGACCCTATCAACTCTTAGCTCTTTAGCACACACCTTTTTCAACAAATTCAGCTAATTTGACAACTCCCACATATATCTTATTATGGTTATAATAATGCCATTTCTTCACAAATGCCCACTCTGAATCAGTATGTGGGCCCAAATGTCTCATATTTAGAAAAAAAAAAAAAGAAACAAAAATCCCTGATCTAGTTCTTTCTCAGACTATATCTTGAGAAACTTCAGTTTGCTGCCCTATTTAATGAAACCACTGGCAGCAGTCTTTGAGTTGGTCAATTAACATATGATGAAAAAAATGAGTTTCTATTGCCAGTATAATATAGAAAGGAGCTATCCATTTAATAAACTAACTTTCTGCAAAAAAAACCTGTAAATAGATATTTTCTCTTTTTTGTTTGTTTTGTTCTTCTTTTGGCACCAGGGATCGAACTCATGACCTCATGTGTGCTGCTGAGCTATATTATATCCCCATTGATATTTTCAATGTTAGTACTGTCAACTGGTATTTCCCTAGAAGCAATATCTATAATTTTGGTATTATCGACATCAAGAATTCACTGTCCTCCACCTCAACCACCTTATAAAAATGGCATGTGAAAGGACATGTGAGCTCTGACTTTACTGTACTTCAATACATGACCTACATTGAAAGCATTAAAGCACACAAAGAGAACCCTGAGCTCACAGGACAGAAGAGACATACAACCCAACAGTCCGAGCACTGCAACCACTGCAGGGCTGTCTTGGTTTTCTCACACAGAAAATGGAGATAATAGGGAAAGACTTACTTTATAGGTGAGGTTACTTCTACCTGATTCCCTTTCCTTTTACCATTTGGCTTTACACTTAGGAATCTATTAAAAGCCAGTTTAAAATTATTTATACCTGCTCAATCAACTTGCTTGTCATCAGCCTTCCTTTCCCATCAGAATGAAATGAAGGAATCATACAGAAAAACAAAACCAGTGACATCTCTAAACATACTTCTGTTTTTCCCCTTTCGTCAGGCTAGTCTTAGGCCTTGGTTTTGGCCTTTTAGCATGGCCATCAATCCAAATGACCCATCCTACAGCAGGTCAGGGGACACCTCCCCAAGGAATCTCTGATCTGGCTTCTCCTAGCTCCCTGGAGAGTGACTCTGGATTTTCAGAGAATAAAATCTAATACATAAAGCACATTGCTCTTCTCTGCTTTAGCAAGGCTGATTTTAGCAAAATGCCCCAAAGAATTCAACATATTTATAGAGTTTTGTTTGATCTACTTTTAAATGCTCCATGCACAGTCATTCAAGTGAAATAAGAATACAGAATTTCAAAGGGAAAATTGAAGGAAGATTATAAATATGTTATTTGTTGAGCATAAACAAAATTTCTCCTTTCTCTCCAATATACTCCCTCTAACATATCTATATTTATAGGCCTTCTCAAACTTTCAGACACCTAACTTTTATAGTTAAAGGGGGGTAGGAAAGGATAGAATGAGATGAGAGGGTGAAGGAATGAAGAGGGGAGAAGAGAAGGAAGAGGAGAGGGAAGAAGAAAAATAACATACATTTTAGGAACTGTGACTAAGGTTTAGAAATCTCTAAAGACTCTCATGTGAGACACATTCCTCTTGATTATTCTTTGAGAATAATCTCTTGCCCTCATAAACAGAACTAGAGATTGTCCATTTTTAAAATCAATACATAGAAATGGCCATTGTAGTGAGAGATTTAAAAAAAGAAAATTCCACATAGTTCTCTCTGGAGAAGATCTTTGTGACAGTGAATATATTTTAAAATTTGATGCATTTTAAACATAGTTTACTTCCCCATCCACATCAAAACAAAGACGGGGAAATGCTTAGGTATTTGTGAATTTTCTTAGTATAAATAGTTTGCGAGAGGTGATCAAAATATACAGTGAATATTTAAATTTTAAAAATGTATTTCATGGTAAAAGACACAGTCCCTTAAAATGCTCCCATCTAGCTTTGAAAATACTTGTTCTATCATTTTTGCCTTGTTTGCTTGTTTCTGGTTTTTTAAGACAGGGTCTCACTATGTAGTTCAGGTTGGCCCTGAACTCACTATGTATCCAGGCTGGCCTCAAACTCATGGAGATCCTCCTGCCCTAGTCTTTCAAGTGCTATTTCTGAAGCAGTTCTGGACATCTTCTTTTGTGAGTGTCTTTATCAGCTATGAACAAAAACACAAAAGCTGCTGCTGTGTGCCATCCAATAGAAAAGCACTCATAAAAACATTACAATATGTCCTCAATCACCTTATTCAAAGGATTTGGCACCTTGCAGCTCCTGGTTCTTCCCCAAAGTCAGAATGATGTTGAAGGTAAAAATTTTGAATCAATTCTGGACATGGAGAGAATTGTGACAGTGCAACTAAAGATACACATGAAAGAGAACTTCCAGAACTACTTCAGTAAGTGGCAAGAATGATGGTATAAGTGTTTTTCAAGTGAGCCAGAGTATTCTGACGGGGATTAGTGGCAGTATGTATTTTAATAGCTACAAAAGGGAAAGAAACTGAGAGTAAGATTGCCTTCAATTTTTTAAAATTTTAAACATGCATCATATTTTTCCATAATATCTCATTTATCACCACAATTCATTCTTCATTATTTGAAAGGCTAAACCTATTAAGCAGAGGGATCTGAGGATAGAATTAAGGGAATCTAAAGTGGGATGGGGACTGAGGTGTAATTCAGTGCTAAAGGACTTCTTAGCACACAAAGAAGCCTCTAGATTCCATCCCCAGCATCAATCAATCAATCAATCAATCAATCAACTTGGATGGGAATAAAAGTATATCTTTTATTTTTACTATCCTCTAACTGAAATATGGTCTATGTGGGCCTTTTTTTGCATTAGGAATACAGGACACAAACCACACTGATTTTAGCAGCACCTGTGAATTTTACTTATTTCCTATTACACCAACAGACATTTTCACAGTTGCAGTTTAAATATCACACACATTTATCTCTATTTTAATATTCTGATTGCTGTTAATTCATTTATAAAGAATATGCACGACTGTTCAATTCATTGATAAAGTATATGCAATACTTGTGTTTTTTTAACATTTCGATAACTGTATTTTGATATAGTTTCCTTTGTAATCGTATGGATTTGATTTTATTCACTTATGAACATTATTGTGAAAAGGGATCCACAGGCTTCACCAGACCAGCAAGCAGGTTCTACAGCAATTAAAAATAAAAAAGTTAAGAATCTCTAATCCCTATTTTCATGATTATGGTTTCTAAGGAAACCCAGCAGTAAAGGAAACCTTACATAAATGCATAAAGTAAGAGTAAACATTTGGCCTCTGTTCACTGGAACATTTCCTAGGCTTGGGAGCAATGAACCACAACAAAAGCAGCACATCAGGCAACTTCAAAAGTCCTGATCCACAAATAGCCACGTGGCACAGCATTTATGACACTGCTTGCCAAACGCCCCTTATTAATCGGGTCACTGGCTGGCGAGAGCCCTGTTCTGTCATCTGGCGCATTGGCTCAGCTCAGCTCAATGCTTATGCTCCCTTCCAGGGAGTCCAACACAACTAATTTGCAGGCTAACACCTGCCACAGCCTCCCCACTGTCTCCCTTCCAACACTGCCCTCAGTTTCTCTCCCTTTTGTAGCTACTGCAATTCTGGAAAGCACTAGTTTCCTGTCCCCTCCAGGGTAAAGAGATCACCAGAGCTTTAGTATATCCCCAGGGGAACGAACGAACACACACACACACACACACACACACACACACACACCCTTTGCTCTTAGCCCTGTTCAGTAGCATGTCATTCTTTAGAAAGATCCGCCTGTCCACAGTGCCTTCTGGGCAGTGAGCACACACATGTTGCATGAAGGGAGGAGAGTTTATGTTAATATTTATAACTCCACAGGATTTGTCTGGAGGAATTGTCTGACTTCCACTAAGGTCTTGTTTTCGTGGTATTGCTAGAGAATGAAAGACCATAAGGTCAGTAAGTACAGCTGAGACCACAGACATCTAACCAGCTCTTCCAGAATAAATATGTGAGAACTGTAATTCCACTTTTAGGAATTATACTCCTGGTAACTCACATGAGATGTGCAAAAATATATTCATAATGTCCATTGCGATATTATTTAAAACAGTGAAAAGTCAGAATCATCCAAAATGCCCTTCTATTAGATTAGTTAAGTCATAGGTCTATAGTAGTAATGAATAGTAAATGAAAAGGCAGAAAAATTTCCAAGATTCTCTTTAACCTAACAAAAAACTGCAGTACAGCATCAATAGTATGACCCTACCTGTTTAAAAAAAACCACCAATATGTGTGTATTATGTGTACTTGGGTTATATCAAACCATATGCCACTGACATTTTTCTGGTTAAATATCTGCAACTGCTAATGGTTCATTATAAAGTATAGGTGTAAAGATCTCCCACAGAAATGACCATAATCAGCTTTCTCCTATAAGTATTGCTTGGGGAAGGGACTAGATGTTAATCTTTTTATTAAATCTAGAAAAACTTACGGTGAGTCTAAAAAACGTAGAACTCAAAGAAAAGAAAGCACTGAGATTTAAATAACGTAACAACACAAAAGTTGCCTTACTGGGCAGATGATTGTGTGCTGAACAGAGCAACAAAACCACTCAAAACTATGGGCTTCCTGGAGAGACTGAACACAGTTTTGCTACCCCTGGAGGTGCATCCTCTGGGAAAGGCTTCTAATCAAGTGTGCAGGTAAAGGGAGAGGCTACCTGCAAGCAAAAGGTTCTAAGCAGACTTCTTCCCAATCCAACAGGTTAATACTGCACATATTACCTACTTGTTCAAAGTAAAGAAAGACATCCTTCATCTCTTTAAATAAATCCTACTTACTTATAAGTACAAGGAAAAGTACAAAGATGCATTTAAAAAATTATCTCACACTCAGACTTTTCATTTTCCCAACGTATCTGCATCTTTACTCTCCCCCACAGAGGGAGGGGACCAAATGTCATGAAGAGAATAAATTTAGACAGTATAACTCTAAAAAGTGTCAATCTAGAAGTCTTGAGGTAAGAGAAGGAATGCAGATTCATTTGTAGAATACAGAAAGAAATAGTAGAGAAAAAAAGAAGTAGAGAAAAATAAATGCACATCAATCTCCCCAACAATGCTAATTTTTGTCACCACTTAAATACTTTTTTGGTATTTAACTCAACAGGTTTTATTATAAAGTGTTCTATATATTATACATGGGTAAATCTCCTTTTGCAAGATCAAAGTTTCTGGAAGAAAGAAATTGAGCTTTTCCGCTGGCCTATAGCAAGGGTTGGTGAACTTTTCTGTGAAGAGTTTCAGTGTAAATGCAAGGAATGGGCATGGCTGGGTGTCAACAAAACTTTATTTACAAAAACAAGCAATGTCAAATGTGGCCTGACCTGGTCTCTAAGAAGTGATAAGGGTCTAAACCAGAGACCAGGGATTTTTTAAAAAGGAAGAACAAGAGACAGTAGTAAGGTTGAATTATCAGTTTAGAAACATCCCCCACTCAGATGCCTTCCTTGACTGCCCCATCATTGCACCACCATGGGATCATAGAGTATCTGGTGCCTAACTCTCTCTTTACCCTGCCCAGGATGCCCAGGGACTGTTTGATTCTTGAATCCTGTACTCTTGAAAGCAGGAGGAACTCAGATGAGCTCCTTGTGTATTACTATAGGCTAGCTCCGAACCTGGCCAGAGAACAAGGTCTTCACTAATCATTTCAAACACAAGGGGAAAAGGACAAGGGTGGGCTCAGCAGTACAGTGCATAAATGATTTTCCACCCTCAAGGAATTTAGGAGAGTTCTAAGCTTCTGAAAAGGACAGAACATTTGTGACTGTCATCTAGTCTTGCTTGTCATACCCAGGTCCATTTGCCTGTGGCCATCCAATCTTTGGGTTGAAAGATTCCATTCAGACCAGTGTAGTCTGATTTGGTTGTTTTAGTTCAATGCTGACACTCATCAGTTCTAATAAATGATCACTTTCAATTTTTCTACTTCAACTTGGGCTTTTGGCATAATGAGTTCATACATCAATGGGAATGGATCAATACAGTTCATAATTTATGAAGATGTAGAAGGAGAAAGATTGATCCTACAGAACCACCCAATTGATGCGTGCCTCTCTTCCTCTCTTGCTTCTTGTTGCCTAGATTTAGTCATTTTTAAATTTATTAACACCTCCACTGGAAAGAATCAGCAGGGAGTTGAGAAACTGGGTTCTATGTACCTTTCTAACCAAAGACTTACAGTCAAACTACACAAAGGGTTCCATGCGTCATCCCTGGATTTCAACAGTCCAGGTTATTCCCAGCAGCTCTGTACAGCTAATAAGATATGTGTGCATCCTAGGGATCCACTCCAGAAGGAGAAGGAGCTTAGAGAGGCTAAGGAGAAAAGGGATGAAGACACAGTCAGAGGGAGAGGAAGGGAATACTAGGAACAGAGAAGGAAGGACAGATGGGAGCAGTCTCTTAAATATTAATGGGGTTATACATGAGTTCTATGAAAGAAGGACAAAGCTACGGGGCTAAAGCTATACGGATAAAGCTTACAAGGGAGACTATTTTTTCTGTTTTCTGTCCCTGTCACCCCATGTCAGATATATCGGTAACTGGATGATTCTTTTCTCTTTGTGTGTAACTTCAAGTGTCATATCTTTTATTTCAATGCTTCATTCAAAAGTAAATTTAAAAGGAAGCTAATTTCTTCAAAAGAAACAAACTGTTCCTAGCAATATTATCAAAGAGCTACTTTAAAACCTTTTAAAAGGTAATCATAAAACAACTGATAAGACCATTCTTCTCTAAACATTTTAGTAGAAATATAACTATTAACAACATATAGTGTTCCTCTATTTGTTTTTATCTGCCAAATAATGTGGCTTAGAAAAGGATTAAAATACATAAGGGGGAAACTCTATGGCAAAACCTTCTGGAAATTTGGATTTCCTTGGCAAGGAATAGCAATATCAAAGAATCTATCCAGGCTGGTGGTACAGAGAAAGAAAGGGGATGGAGAGGGGAAAGCAGTAAGAGAGTGAGAGGAAGGAGAGAATAAGGGCTCCTGGGGTCATTCCCCACAGAAGTCTCTACCTTCCTAGCTCTCCGACAAGCCAACTTCAAGTGGTTACGCAGACAGATTTAACACACATTAAAATCTTAAAACAACACAAATCACTGATCATGCATAAAACCATGCTTCTGGCAAAAACTGACATGTTATCACACAATTTAACTATGCCTTTTGATTACCATTTTAACTTTCTCTCCTGGGCTCTGAGGAAGGGGATAATGAGTAATCAAATGCCAGAGAGGGAGTAGCCCAGAAAGGAAGAAGCCAAGTCTGGCTCATGGATATCAACAGAAATAGAAGACTGCATACCTTGCTGTCTATAAAATTACCCGAACTCTGCACACTTTTGTTTAAAAAAACTGGGAGAAGCATGTAAGAGCAAATACACAGTGATCACATCAAATCAAATGATCACATCAAGTCAGATATTCTTTCGCTCTGCACACATTCTCCTACTTTCATCTCACGTTATACAAGAAAATGTGAAACATGTAGCAGCTTTCTATTCAAGGACAGCTACCCTTATAACTTACCTCCTCTTTTCATAGCATTACCCCAGGTCCAATTCAAATGTCACCCTGTGGAAGCGTGGTTCTTCACCTTCCTGCTCTCCACTAACCAACTGTGCTTTACCAGGCCAAAAGCTATGTCCAGCACATGTTCCTATGATCCACTTTTCATCACTCCCGCAGCAAGCGGCAACCAAAGACAACTTCTCTGGATCACAGAATTTCAACAGCCTCTCTTTATATAATTTAATATACATGTTTTCTCTCTGGTAGTTTAGGGTTTTTTTCTAACTCTTATTTCAAAACGGTTAGAGTGAGTACATACTACCATTTAACAGTTAAAGTTGGCTAAAGGATGAATAAAATGTGGCTTTCTCCTTCAAGGAGCTTATAATCTAGCAAAGAAAATCAAACTCTGAAAAAAATAACACACACACACACACACACACACACACACACACACACACAGAAAAAACCACAAAAGGAAAGTACATTAATGGGATGAAATGTAGCCATGAGTATCCCAAAATAGTCAAGATCAGCCATTCTCGAAGGTCTCTCTGACACTATTACCCGTATCACTGCATACACACTTGTGTAAAGAGCGAGCAAAAGGCTTACACATCTACCTTGTGTTGGTGGCTTAGACAAATCATTTGTCCCTTCTACCCACCTCAATTTCCTGACCTTTAAGATGCACCGACAGTGATGTTTCTCTTACGGCCTCACCTCTCATGGGGTTACTCTACGCAGTGAATGAGTCATCACTCCTTCTACCTCCCCCTTTCCCCGTTTTTCTTCCTCTCCCACATCGTTCACATATATCACACTCATATACTGTGAAGTTCTATACATGTTCATTTGTTTCTAAAATGTTATCTGCTCAAATATAGCATTTTATTCTTCCCACTCATCTACCGTATGGAAGCTAGTAACAAATAAGTATTAACAAGACTTTTAATATCAAAGAGGAGCATTTTGTAATTAATGAGTGTTCCACAAAGGGTTATTGTAAGAGAAATACTCAAACATTAAATTATTCTGTGTGTCAACAACAGGAAAAAACACAAGGGGGAAAATTCTATTTATAAAAACCAACAATAACCACAACCTATCTAGGAATACCTTTATAAGTAAGAAAAATTGCACAAATAAAACTATAACACTTGACTGAACAAGGTAACAGTCCATGTCACTGGATTATTAGAATCAGCTGTTTAGAATTCAGGAGGGGATGTGTTAATTTGTAAGAATTTCTCTAATGTGGTATGTGGGAGAAG
This sequence comes from Dolichotis patagonum, assembly GCA_004027295.1. Taxonomy (NCBI): domain Eukaryota; kingdom Metazoa; phylum Chordata; class Mammalia; order Rodentia; family Caviidae; genus Dolichotis; species Dolichotis patagonum. The sequence continues at coordinate 24,695 of PVJX010005394.1, forward strand.
GGGTAATGGAGAAAAGGTTTTCACTTACATATTTATATATAAACCAGTTTCTAATATAATATAAAACTAAATAAAAATTAGAAAAATGTCACTTCTTTCAAGACTTACACTTTTAGTGAAATTTAAATCAAAATCCCAATGAAGTTTTTTAAACTTGACATAATTTTACAATAAACAAATGAAAATAGGCAAAACATTTTTGAAAATGAAGTAAAAAGGACCTTGCTATATTATATATTAAATATATTATAAATTCATAGTTAACTATATTAATGAAAGAATGGTGGGACAAATTAATGCTACTGAATTGTAAGTTCAGGAGAAAAGACACAAATATATATGATAAATGAAGTATCACAAAGTCATGAAGAAAAGCTAAATTATGAAATAAATGATCTGCAAAGGTGATTATTTCAAAATAAAATTAATTTGTATACTAACCTTATATTATATATCAAAATTCTATATAGAGTGAAGTTTTGAAGTAGAAAATTAAGCCAGTAGAAAAGAACAGAAATATTAGCTGAGAACTAATCCAGAGAAGTCACAAAAGAAAGCATCAATATATTGATCAACATAAAGATATATTATTTCTGTACATCAAAATCAATAGCATGATTTTGATCAAAAATGAAAAGTGGTTAGACTGGAAGAAAATGTGCTATGAATGACAAAGGAAAAATACACTATTCAGTAAGAAAACTATAAATATATTAATATAAGGAAATTATTAATAAATGATAGAAGAAAAATGCTCTACTGATCAGAGAAATTCAAGCTTAAAACTTTAAAAACACACTCTCCCCAATTCTGGTGGTGGTGTAGAATGGTGTGGGAATTTAAGAAATGAATTTTATAATAATGAATCAGGTCCCATAAAACTTATACACATTTTTGTCCAGTAATTCTATACCTAAGAATCTTTCCTAAAGAAATCATCAGCACTGCAGATAAAGATTTATGAGTAAAAATAGCCAGTGCAGTTACTGACAACAGCAAGAAAAGTTAGAAACATAAATGGATTCTTTCCTTTCCAGCAGAGGCTCTTTCCATGAAGCACAGAATTAAGAATATAAGAGGTTTAGCTTTTGATTTACAGGCAATCTCATTTTTTTCAAGAAATGAACAATAGGAGACTGCAGTCAGTTTTCTACCTTTCTCAAATTGATTATCTAATATTTAGGTCATCCTTAGCAAAACAGTGTCATTTTGATCCCTTAGACTATCTCCTAGGCAACTGATTGAATAAAGAAAATATACAGCATCACTGAGAAATATATAATTTTAAAGACTTGAATAAAATAAATGGCACATCTTGTCCATCAGCTGAGAAGGGAGTTTAGTAGTAGGGAATGTAAAAGAAAAATGCAGACAGACAGACAGGCACTGCATTTTAACACCAGTTTGTACAATATTCTTTTTTTAAAAAAAAACAGCTTTATTGAGATATAATTTATACAACATAAAATTGACTCATTTTAAATACATAAATTGTTTTGATATATTCACAAAACTGCACATCCATCATAGCAATCTAAATTTGGAACACTTCCATCACCCCAAATGAAACCTCATGTCCATTAGTAGTCACTGTCAACTCCCACTCCCAGCCCTAGGCAAACATTAATCAACTTTCTGTCCCTGGGGATCTGCTTATTCTAGCTTTTTCATATAAATGGACTCAGGCAATATGCACCCTTTTGTGTCTGGCTTCTTTCACTTAGCATAATGTTTTCAAGGTTCATCCATCTTGTAATATATACCAGTACTTCATTCCTTTTAATGGCCCAATAATATTCTATTGTATGGACAAACCACAGTTTGCTCATTCATTGGTTGCTTGACTTTTGGGTTATTTCCACTTGAGTTCTTTGAATAATACTTCTATGAGCACTCATATGCAAGTTGTGTGTGAATATACACATATTTATTTTTTTCTTGGGCATGGAATTCTAAGTCACACAGTAACTACATTTAATAGTTTGAAGAATTTCCATACTTTTTTCCAGAGTGGCTGCACCATTTAGCATTCCCACCAGCAGTGTAGGAGTTGTTCACAGTATTCCCTAATCATCCTTCTCATTTATCTTAAGCTCAGCAATCATCATTAAATCCTCACATAGTAATTCAAACCCTCTCTCCTTTTTTTTTTTTGATCAAAGTAGTCAGAGATTACTGACTTTGTTGACTATATTAAATAATGAACTTTTGGCTTCGTTGATGTCCTATATTGTTTTTCTACTCTCCATTTCATTTACCCCTACTGTAATTTTTATTGTTCTCTTCTCTCTGCTTGCTTTGAGTTTAGTTTGCTCTTCTTTTCTAGTTTCTTAAGGTAGAAAAGTCAGGCAATTGATTTTAGATCTGTCTTAACACAGGTATTTGCAGCTGTAAATTTCACCCAAAGCACTGCTTCAGATGCATGCAGTCCCTTTTTGGTATGCATTTTCACTCATTTCAAAATATTTTATCATTTCCCTTGGGAATTATTCAGCTCATTCATTAATTAGAAATATGCTGTTTAATCTCCATATATTTGTGAGTTTTCCCCAATTTCCTTCAGCTGTCAACTTCCAGTTTAACTCCATTGTGGTTGCACAACACATGTAGGATGAATTTAATCCTTTCAAATTTGTTGTTATAGCCTAGAAGCTGGCCCATTCTGGAGAAGGTTCCTATGTGCATCTGATCAATGGTTGCTTCACAGAAATACTTTAGTAGCATTACTTTCCATAAATCACTAATTTCTCCCCAATGCACTGGGGTCTCACTAGCAGTTTACGACTTTTAATAACAACTACCACTATATTCAGTGAGTGACACCTCACCCTATTTCATTCCAGTGCCTGGCCCTACCCTTAAAACTACTCTTTGCCAATTTTTATCTTCACAACTTCCCAGGGTATTGACAGGAGCAATCAGCTTATTTTACCAAAAGGAAAAAAGGGAAAAACAAACTATGCAAATTGTCTCAAGTTTCACAGAAACTTTGGAAGTGCCATGAGAGTAGAGTCTGGGCCCCCCCAAAAGCCATTCTTTCTGCAATAAGGCACTGCTACCACTGACTTTATTCAGGCCTCTAGAGAAACACAAATGGAAGAAGCAAGCCAGGCCTCATGTAGTACCCTTGAGCATGCACAGACACACACAGGGAAAACCGTGACCACTGTCTCTTGCCCTTCCTGGCAGGAACAATAAGGGCAGCCTACCTGGCACTGCAGCAGCAGGCCCACTGTCAGCCCAACCACGGGTTAAGGAGTAGCCACAAAATGTCTTCACTGTGTCTTGGGACACAACAATCCCAAGACTTCACACGCACAAACTTTTGCTAAGAGTTCAAAGAACACTAAGCCTGCACGTGGCCTCAGGGTGACCAGGCTGTGATGGTGGATCAGCAGCTACAACCAGAAGAAAATGCCCATTTTCCATAGCTTAGATTCTACGTAAGCTCAGCTGCTGCCCCAAAATAATGCAGCAAATGCAGCCGGCACTTAAATATCACCTGCCTCTCCTCAAGCTACCATCTCCTTCTCCAGAAAAATCTCTCTCTGGAAAGAAGGCCCCCATGGGGGACTTAGCGAAGGTCAGTCCCTGAGATCTGAGAGGCACCCTTTAGGGTTCCCCAGGCAGAGGTTCCACATCCTCCACCCTGCCTGTCAGTTAAGTTTGTCCCTATATCAGGAAACTTGAATCGTATCAGTAATTCTATGATTTCAGAACTGTAAAAAGGCAGTCTATGTGCGTTTACTTCACAACCTCTTGTATAATATATTACGTGAACTTGAAATGGCAGCCTCTCCTAGTAGGGAAGTAAAAGGGCACACAGACCTTCTTTACACACGTTCAATGTTTTAATTATATCAAGAAAAGCAATGCTCTCTTTACGGCAAAGCACAGTGAAAATATAACAGGATATACTGCCTGTATGGGGCCTGTCACCAATATAAAAACCACCTCTGGGATCACCAATTCAGTCCTGATCCAAGTTCCAGCTCAGCCTGAACAACCAAGCCTCATTGGTCACCTCACCGTCTGGCCTACCTCAGGCCACTTTTCATGCCAAAGCCCAGCCCAAGGAGATACTCTAAGACACCAAGAACCAAAAAATGATCAGGGGAGGGAATTCCCTTTCAGTTTTCCTCTTGAAAAAGTAGCAAAAGGACTGGATTGCAACCTTTAGATTCAGGAACGTCTTCCCACCATCATTTGAATCATGATTTTTGTGGGCAAAGTCTTTAGAAGCTTTGTCATTTCTCTGATCTCCAAACGCTCCTCATTAATTACCTTGGAAATGCTTAGAGAGCTCCTTGTCCTACATTTTAATGCCCAGCATATCCCAAAATGGACTCCTAACTAGTATTTAGTAAAATGATCAAAGATAAGCAGGTCATCTTACCAAAAGACATCTGAGAGCTGCAACACATTAATGTGCTTTTTCATCTCTAAGAGGGTGTTACTGCTACAGCTATAGCTGAAATATGACCAGAGAGGTGATTTTCCCTCCCTCATTGTTTCTCTCTCTCTTTTGTGGAACATTTTGTAGGGCTGTAATTCCACACAACATACATGGGGGAAACGCTGGCTTGGTTTCCATTTGAGTGTGTCATACTCTAGTAGATGGAAATGCACAACAGAATCCCCTTTTACAGAATGCCCTATTTAGACAATCTTGAGCATGCTGAGGTCAAGCTCAGGCCTCCCAAACCTAAGCACCACACATCATGACTGAACCCAGAACTATCCTCAGAGCCTGGTGTGCCATACGGAGCTTGCACAGCTGCAACACTCTGCATCCTGAGTTCTCAACTCCTCTGCAACATGAACAAACTTCAGTAATCCCCAGTTACAGATTCTCAGATTTTTAAAAACTATCTAAGACTTTAAGGCCAGCCATATAAACAACAAAAATAGGAAGTGAGACTTACATGTGTGTTGTGCTCTGTGCAGAACATTTGGAACTATAAATGCATTTTCCCATTGCAACAAAGTTCTAAGTGTGATGAAGTTTCCCAACTCACCCACAGTGTGGCTAAAATAGGCACTGTTTCAAATTTTATTGAATAATGAAAACTGAAAAATAATGAGATTAAAGACATTTTAATTTATCAAAAATACTTCTGCTCAGTGGCACGCCAAGTGGGGGCAACCTGGCCCAGGCAAGGAGTGGCTGCCTGCAGAGAATTTACAAACAATAATGAAGCCAACAAAGTCAGTTGGCTTTTTACTTTCACCACCTGCTGGCAACTGAAAACAACATCAATAATAAAATATTGCTTCTTGGAGGAAAAACAGGTTCAACAAGAAGTGAAGAAGTAGTTAAGGGTACTTAGAGCTATTAAGGAGGAGACTTTGGCTCACCTGCTGGGCTTTTAGTGTGATTCTTTATTGTGTCCAAATTAGTATCTATACCTAAAGTCATGCCTATGGGTGTCCTTTTATTTTCTAATGCTTGTCAACAAGAATCCTGGTCAGTAGATGATCACAGATGAAGCAAGAATCAGAAAACAAGCTCTATGAGTTCAATGAGCAAATCTTAGATGGGAAATTTAAGGGGCTAAAGAGAGTGTGTGCAATCTGTGCAGCAGTAGGCCTGAGACAGAACCGCATAAATTGGGAATACTGACTCAGAGGAACTAAAGGCATCTGAGAATAAGAGTCTCACAGAAGAAAGAAAAGGACATGAGCAGGAGGAGGAGTTTCCTAGTAGAACCAGCAGGTGGCGCCACCAAACCAAACCCACTCCATGGATGTCCTAGGGCAGGCCAACTTGGGTGGAAACTCAGCAGAAGTATGGTGGGAGGCTAACTACACAACTATCTTATGGGATATTCTTTGCTCTACTGTTAATGCCCATGGGCTAGACAGAGAGATTGAAAGAACATAAATATAACAGAAGAAAAATTTTAAAAACTAATGTCACAATGACTCACACATTAAAAGTGTAGAGAATGTGCAACAGTTAATATCCTTCCACAGAGCTTCGTGCCACCCCTTTTCACCACCCCCTTCCCTAAGCTTGACAGACAGTACTATTCAAGAAACAAGCCGGGGCAACATACTCTACATCAACCACTGGTCTTAACCTGGTCTTCTAATAAAACTTGCCAGAAATGCAGCCAAGATCAGTTAGCATAAAAGGCTTTCCAAAGGCTCTGATTCTCAAGCATTTGAGAATGAAGGTCCACTGGAATAAAAAGACTACAGATGTATACACAGATGTGATCACACAGATGTATGTATTATTGAGTAATGATACTTCCTACTGATTCACTGCCAGGTTGCCAGCTTTATTCTCACTTCCCCTGGGAAAAGATCAATTTAAGTGACAGCCACAAGCTTCCACACAACAGCAATGCCTTCTATTAACTTGCTCTTCTATCAGTCCACAAAAGCCAATCCGAGAGGTAAAATCAACAGGTGATTGGAAAACAAAGAAAAGTCTGACCCAAAATGCTACATTTTCAGATTCCTAGTTAACCAGAAGGAAATTCACACTTGTTTCTCCAGAAGGAAATATGAAAGATTAAAGTCTGATTTCTACAAGGAACTTCAGATCTTGCATCTACCTTAAATCACTAGAAAGGCAAAGCAGCTGATATTTTCTTTATTAAGGCACACTTTTCTCCATCCTTTGTTTACATCAAAGAGCCCATAGCCTATCAAGAGTCACACCACAGTCTTGCAGCCATGAGAAGTGAATCGTGCCAGCATGTGTGTGTTTGCACACATGTGTGCTCACACCCTTACCCAGATTTTCATAACCCACCAACAGATATCTCGGAATATTACTCCAGGAAGTCAAGTAAATGTTAAAGAAATGCAAGCTTGAAAAACATGTTTCCCCTTCAGAAGGAAACGAAGGAAAGAGATGACTTTTAGGGACTGGAATGAATAGTACTGTTACTATGAGGACAAGAAATATATGCCTGAACTTAAATTTTTCTGACAGCTCCAGGCAACAAACACAAATACAGAACCGTTCTGTGTGGCAAACACAAAACCCATATGGAACTGAAGGGCATGTAGGTATCACTCATCCACACACAAAATGAATTGTGAATGACCTCTGTACTAACTTTTAAAGCAACGTTGTGTCACATGCAGTGCACAGCAGCCATTTGGTCCCTCTGTTACAGAAAATTTTTGAATCATATCTGTCGGAAGGACTAAATATACTAGAAACAAACCCATAGAGCAATGTTCTGCAACCAAAGTCAGGCCCACACAGCAGTTCAGAGAGCAAACTTCCCCCATCTTAACTTGAATCTTATATGAGATGGACAATCTCACCTTGTAGCATCAGAGCTAGACCCATTACAAGTAACATCTTTTAAACTGTCAGGTCTTTCAGCATTAATCTCTGGAAGGGGCAGTAAAATGCAAATGCATAACAAACCTTAAATAAAGATGGTAAAAGCAGTATATCTTTCAGAAGGCAGATGCCAAAGTAGCAGAGCGACTTAAAAAGATGATTATAAAATACATTTTATATCAGGAGAGCATAACAATAATAACAGTAGTAGCAAAGAATAATAAATGTGCAAAATACAGTAAAGACTTACCAAACACTGAATTCATGATAAACTGGAAATAGAAACAAGGACATATAAAGCCAACCAGAAACCCAGGGAGCAGCTTCACATTCAGAATGACAGAAGTAAATAAGAAACATAACCCCACCTTGCTATAAAAAAGGTTTGAGAAATGTGCAGCACTTTCTGAACATTTCTCATGTGATACAACAAACTGGAACTGCTTGCAGGCAGAATTTGGCTGCTGTTTTTCTAGTCTTTGTATCTGCCCCAGCACCAGGCACAGGGCCAGGCACACAGTTGGCATGTAGTAAGCCATGCTATTAAATGTTCATTGATATCCACTAAAAAGTGAGGAAGGAACAATGTCCAAAATTACAAGCAGCAGAAATACATCCTTCACATATGGTCTGCTAACAAGGCAAACTAGAGCCCTGACACATAATCTGGTCCTTACACAGGCCAGTGAGGTATTGATCACAGTCTGGATATTTAAGCAATCATATGGAGGAGGTCAAGAGATCCTTCTCAAGATGAAACCAAATGATTTTTATTTCATTCATAATTCAAGTAGAAAAGAGTCCATACATAGTTATACTTGGGTACAGTGGCATGCAGCCATGGTCTCAACTATTTGGGATGCAGATATGAGCTGCTGCTCAAGTCCAGGGGTTCAAGACCAACTGTGCAATACAGTGAGACCTCATTTCAACAACAAAAACAAAACAACCTATATTCAAATGGACAAAATCCACTGTTCATTTTCAATAATATATTTAGGGTGGGCTGGGAAAGTGGCTCAGTGGTAGAGTTCTTGCCTCACATGCACAAGACCCTGAATTTGATCCTGCACTTCAAAATATTTTTTTTCTGATAATTGTTAACCACTTCCACTTTACCCAATTTTCCTTCCAAACTCATGGTTTGAAAGCTTTTTTCAAAAAATGTTATTTCTCTACATATCAATGGTCCAATTTAGGAGGGCCCATTATTCTCCTACACAGGTTTAATAATAGAAGAAACAAAAGAATAAGTCATTCTCAGAAGAAAACAACTGTTTTCTGCTGGTTCATGAGAATGACATTTTGCTCCAAGGAAATATTTTAGGATATACAATATGCATGATGAAAGTTTATATGCAGAACAACTTCTTACTCCCTGAGAAAGGTTTGTTTTAAGCATGAAGCTCTTCCACTGTAACCAGAGGTGGGAACAGGCACAATCGCCCCATGTTCTAATGATCTAAATATAGAGCTGATGGCTGCCAAGCCAGCTGGGAGAACCTGCTTTCCTTCTCAATTTCAGTCACATCTTCTCAAATAAAAAGTCCATGGAGTCATTTCAATACCTCCCTAAATCAATTCTGTAATAATTTGCAAAAGTAAAAACTGAAACTAATCAGTTCTCCAACTGTTTCTCTGGTCCTGGCCTTTTATCAAGGCTATAAACAACTCCTTCAAATCCAAAGTACCTTCTGACCCTTTGCAGATGCCTGGTAAAGGTGACCTTTACCTGGACTTCAAAGTACTACAACTTGTTTGTAATTGCTACAAAGTCATGTTGCAAAATGCAACAACAGCTGGTCACAATTGGGCAAACTTGTTCACTAAGTCTGTTGAAACTCAGGCCCCAGTGAAGTGATTCACAGTTTCAGAGCTGGAATAGAAATAGACTTCACTATTTCTTTGTTAAATCAAGTCTAAGCCCATATCATATGACAAAGCTCCTATAAAGAATAAGAGTCCTCTCATCATTGATAAAGTTGAAAGAAAAGAATTTGTGTTAATTCTATTTAATTCTTACCGGGTCCAAAGCTGAATTACAAGGTGGACGCATATTCTTTAAAAGATTCCATGTTAGCCAATCAAAACAGGCTAACAAACCTGAGAGCAACTTCCCTCCCTAGCAGCCACAGCAATACTAATAGATCAAAAAACATCTGAAAGGTTTCTGGGGACAAAGCTTGATGGAAACAAAGGGAGAGGGCTAGATTCGTCATGTAACTCATAAAAATTCAAAAATTAGCTAGACGGAAGTGTTTACAAGTAACTAGAATCACCCCACAGATTTAGCCTCTGATCCTTGATTTAAAGGGGAAAAAAAGTGTTTTTTCATTGATTTTGGGTGGGAAAAAAATGTAGCTTTTGAGCTCAGTACAATGAACTATTTATCTGGCCTGACAAGGCCAATCAATCTCCCCGCCCTGCCGGTTATTATAAGGAGCAGCAGAATACTGTTAGTCTTGAAGGGGTGGGGGAGGGCCTACAGCAGCATGGGTCCTGGTACACAATGCTACCCTTCAGTTAGAAATTTATGTTTGCTCCAGGTGACCCAGGAGGTCACTGTAAAGCCTGGGACAGAATGAAGATGGGTTGTTATGAGCTTCATATTTACAGAACTTCATGTGTTTGGGTCTCATAGTGAATTGAGTATATAACAGGCCTAAAGAATAAGAGGTTGGTCTTGATTCAGCTTCAGGCCTAAAGAGGAAGGCTTTAAAAAAGAGTGTAAGGTATAAAACCAAGCTATCCTTTTGAATTTCATTTTCTGGTAAACGAAAAATCCCATTAGCGGAACTTAAAATCCAGAATTTTCAGTTGTAAAGAAACAATTATCTTAAAAGTTCTACTCCTTTGTTGATTTAAAAGTTCTCAGGTAATTTTACTGAACTCATCCAGATAATTACCTTCATTCCCTACCTTAATTAATCCCTTCTCTTGTGAAATTAATTAATTACCTTAAGTCTCTTATTGATGTTACAAAAACAGGACTAGCTGGAGAGACCTTGCCGCTGGTCAGCATAAATGCAACTGAGGGGCCTGGGGACCTCAGCAGAGCTAGAGGAAGGAGACAGCTCAGAGAATCCAGAAAGGTTTGGTGGTCCGGAAAGAAGTCTCACTGAACCTGAACCGCAACTCTCAATCCAGTGAGGCTCTGGAGACTCGGGAGTTTGAGGACTTATTTGCAAGAATGCAGGAGGTACTCTGGGAGAAAACTAGTTCTACAACAATGTACATGAAATTCTTAAAATGAGAAATCCCCTTCTTTGGTAGGATAGGATTTTAAAAAAAGAGAAAAAGAAGAAAATCTTACAGCTGCTAACCAATGTGGGCCTCCAGCCAATATTTCGTCTGAATAATTCAAAAAAGGAAATGTAACCCTGGGCAGCTGGAGGGGGTAGAGGAAGAGGCAGGAAGGAAGAGAGACACAAAGCTAATGTTTTGAGCACTATGATCAATGGGCTGTTTATTGGACAAATACTTATGCTGTCTAAATTTTATGAAACATTAGCTGTTTTTCTCCATGGTTATCTAAACTCACCTTCTTTTTCTTGTTAATGGAGCCCTTTGCTAATAAATTTCCTGCTCCTTTTTTAAATGGCTATTTTCCTTTATGGAAGTAATAAGCCTGGCGAAAAGCCAGCAGCTGGATGCTGACCTACTATGGGCCCTGCCTGACGTACTATGGTCCTACTTGATGTGCCCATAGTTCAGATTTCAGTGGGATGGTCTCTCCAATCTTATATTTTCTCTCACACTGTTTCAAACATTTATCACAAAGGTAAGATGTGGGGGAAAACAAAATTCCAACAAGCTGACACTTAAAAATTATCTTGAGACCTCAAAAGAAGGAAAACAAGATTGTCAAAGGTTTCCTGGTTAGATAGCTACATTAGCTGTATCTCTGTACATTCTGCCTCAAAAACCCAAGTAGGCAGGATGCGTGATTAGAAGCCACAAGTTGGAGAAAGAATCTGACAGTCTGCCTGATATTAAAAGGAGAACGTGGTTAGACACACATAGCTCAGCCTGCGCCATGCCATTATCTAAATTTGCCTCTCATCCATAAAACTAGATGTGAAAGCAGAAGCTAAAACCCTAGAAAAAGGCATCATTTACAAATTTTGTCAATGCTCATCAAAAAATTTATTAGTTCCCTTTATTATAGTTACTATATTGTTACTGGTATTGTGTGTGTATCCCTTAAAATTTAGACTGAAAACCAAAAAGGCAAATCTCCACTCAATTTTTCAGCAACACAAATTTGACAATTCACCCAGAAGTTTCCAAAGTTTGTTTTAGTACAGGGAGAGGGGCTCTTTCTCCCTTGCCATACCTCGCTTATTGGTTCTTAAAATGGTTTCAGAAGACAGCAAAGAGTTTCCACTGGACACATCGTGCATGGGCTTTTCTGGAGCTTTGTTGGAGAGAGGGTCTTTCTTCATATCTTTCTTTATTTCCTGTGAGGACAGAGAAAGAAAACAAGATTATAGGTTGAAATTCTAGGATGACTCTCCGAAGTTTCACCTTTATGGAAACGAAGCATTGTAATTCCAAGTCAGCACAACATAGTATTTTTAAAACACCATTTCCCTATGTTTTCATAGTTCTTACCTTACATGTATTAGACAAGCACCTAGTTTTATAAAGTAAATGATGTCCAGTATGGTGAAGTCACCTTATATAAGTGTGCTCATTCTGTGTAACCATCAAGAGAATGATTAATACATAGAAGCCACTGCACAGCTCTAAATGACAGTTTGTTCTATGTTTTGAACAATAACAAGCTTTGCCCAAGCAGATGCACCCCTTATAAAGCCTTCTGATTTCTATTCGTCTCAAGAGAGTTTAGACAGCTATGTTCCCAAATCACTGTTTGTACTCACATTTATACTAAACTCCCCAAAATGGAGTTAAACTCATTTATGGTTACCAAATTCCTCTGCCTTTTCAACGTTTGACACAGAAAAATTAAGGATGACAAATTAAAATAACTTTTTAGGCCAGAGGTCAGCAAACTATAACCCACCACTCTATTTTGTAAAGTTTCACAAACTATAACTGTGTTCATGAACATTTTGTACAACTACTTTGATATATGTACATTTTGTATAATTACTTTGATGTTTCGATGGCAGAGTAAATTCAACAGAAAGCAAAGCTTAAACTATCTGACCTATTACAGAAAAAGTCTGCCAAACCCACTCTAGGTGATCTCTTACCAAAGCTCCATTAAGATCCGGATTGTTTAACTACAGGCTAAGCATTCCTAATGCAAGTCCCTAAAATCTGAATACCCCAAATCCAATTTTTGAGTCCTGATGTGACACCACAGGTGGGAAATTCCACACCTGACCCCATGTGATAGGTTGCAATCAAAACATAAGTCCACTACAAACACGGTATAAAAACACATTCAGCATATTTGTATAAGGTGTGTATGAAACATAAATGAATTTCATGTTTAAATCTGGATCCCATCTCCAAGATATCTCATACAGTAAATACAAATATTCTAAAAGTAAAAAACAAATCAACTAAATCTGAAATATTTCTGGTCCCAAGCATTTTGGATAAGTGATACTTGGCTTGTATGTCAAATTACTTTAATAACTTATATAATTCTTTGCAAAAGCAAGAACAGCTCAAAATGATAGTAACTCACAACGTGCAGATCTGTTCACAGGAATCCTTCCCAAAGGAGCAAGGAGTTTCTAGGCTTGTCTGAACCCATGATTACACTAACTTAGGAAAAAACAAAAACTTAGGAGCTAGACCTGAAACCTGGCTGAATGGCAGGAAAGACCCACAGATAAGAAAAGTGTGCTTTAGAAAGAATGAGGTTAAGAAATGCGGATGAGTTCCCTCTACAGAATGAACTGAGATGGCAAATTAAGTCAGGGGCCATGATTAGGCCCAAGCAAGAGAGTAAAGGTAGAAAGAAAACAAGTGTGTGAACACACTGCTATTGCCCCTCTGCTTTGCATACACCCAAGTATGGTTTAGTTACTGTATCCAATTCCCCAACTGCTAGCTGTGTTCATAACAGCCTCACCCTCTCTTCCTGCCTCACCAAGGCCCCACAGGAAACCAGTAACTGGGGCTGCAGGTTTTCTGGGCTGAGAGTTTCAGCTGGTGTCGCACAGCCCTAAACAGGCAGAGCTCAGCTACAGGCCAACACTTATACCTCTGCATAGCATGCAAAACTGTACACACATGTGTGTATGTACAGGACCCCCACTCAACAGCCACAGCACCTGCTAGAACAGCAGTTACTGGAGGTTCCTGTAGCTTCACAGGCAGATGGCATCAGGGGAAAATCTGCAAACACTGCCTGCCTGAACCACATGCCTGCATAAGCCACATGATAGCTGTCAGCCAGCTATGGCTCTAGAAGGAAAGACAAGACACCAAGTGTATCCATTTCTCCAATGGTTGCTTCTTTGAGAAAGAACAGATGCTCAAAGTTCGCTTTCCATCATAGTGTAGATATGACTTGGTAAACACAAATCTCCCCACCTAGATACAACATAATATGGTAACATAATGTCCAACTTGGCAAGAAGTGAGTCCAAGAAATTCAGTGGCTCTGGGGTAACGTGACCAGTGTTTGGCTAGCACTAACTGTTAAAGGCTTGAAGTTGGGGAAAAGAAGGTGAGGACAAGAGCAAAGGTCACAAGGCTGATGCAGCCACTGGATAATGCCTCAGAAGCTGTGCTTCTCAAGAACGCTCATTGCCCAATGCTTTATAGCAGCAAACTGTGAGCAACTGGCTAGGAAGGACCAATTTGATCAACAACAGATAGGGCTGAGAAACCAGCAAGAGAAGAAAGCTGGCCCACAAACCCCAGATTTCTTCATTTTCCCAGTGATTGTTTGCATTTGCTAGACAGGCTGGGGATGTGGCTCAGTGGTACAACACTTCCCTCACTAGCACAAGGCCCTGGGTTTGATCCCCAGTACTGCAAACATTTGCTAGACAAAAAAGGTCAGTGTTCACCAAATTTCTTCAGTTGCTTCTTAGACTGAAGCATGGAGAAGACAAAATATGTCCCATTTTTTTCCAGAAAAAAAAAACTAAACAGGCACATGAGCTTGGCAGGGAATTCTGCAGGCTCTTCACCTGGAAAACACCCAGGCTCAATGCAGCCCCACCCAAGGCCAACACTTTCCCAAAACCTGCCCCTTATTTCAGGGGTATGAGACCTGACTTATTTAACAGCCCATTATCTACCCACTTACCCAGGATGTCAAAGTCAGCATTAACTCCCTGTCTAACTAATCAGTAAGTCTGGCTTATTCTACTTCCTCAATGTCTTTTTCTCCTCATTCCTCCTCTACTACCCCAAAAATATAAATACATAGCTATAGCCATAGCTATAGCTATATATCTAGAATAGACATTTCTCCAAAGAAATATAGAAATGGCCAAAAAACACAAGATATAATACCTTTTGAAACTCACTCCAATAGCTAGAGTTTTAAAAGACACACAACAAGAAGTTTTCAAGGACTTGGAGAAAATGCAACCCTATATACTGCTGGTAGGAATGTGAAATGGTGCCGTCTCTGTGGAAAACCACATAGCAGTTCCTCAGAAAGTTAAACATAGAACTATCATATGACCCAAGATTCTCTTACAGATATAACTTAAAAGAACTGAAAGCAAGGTCTCAGATAGACACTTGTATGCCAATGTTTACTGCAGCATTATTTACAATAGCTAAAAGGTGCAAACAAGCCAAGTGTCCATGCACAGACAAACAGATAACCAACATGTGATATATCTATACAATGGACTATTATTCAGCCTCAAAAAATATTAAAGTTCTGGTACATGCTATAACATGGGTAAGCCTAAGTGAAATAAGCCAGACACAAAATGACAAATATTATATGATCTCGCTTATATGCAATACCTAAAACAGCTGAAATCTTATAGACAAAAAGCAGACTAGAGGTTACCTAGGAGTTGTGGGAGGAGATTAAGGAGTTTCTGTTGAATGGTTACAGGATTTCTTCTGAGGCTGATGAAAAGCTTTAGAAATAGTGGTGATGGTCATATTAAATTGTGACTATAATTAGTGCCACTTATTGTACAAGTAAAAATAGTCAAAATGGCAAATTTGTGTTAACATGAATAACCATAATAAAATAAATAGAAGGGAAGACTCACATGAATAGTATCTAATGTTTGAGTGCTTACTGTATTCCAAACCCTGCTCTAAGAGCTTCGCCCAGATGACATTGTCCATCCACACAAGACTCTTACTCACAGACACATACACCAAGACACAAGGAGCTAAGAAAACAAGCAGGGGCCCAGCTTGGACACCCACCTGCCTAGCTTCAGAGCTCATCTCTTATCCACACTTGCCCCAAATCCTGCCCAGATTATAATCATGTCTCTCTACCTTCACATTCTGCCTTCCCATCCCAGCCTCCTCAATATCACAAGGGACACTCCTCAAACAAATGCCTGTTCTTGTCATTTCCCAACTGTGATCTCTAGTTGCTTCCAAAAGACCATAAGCCAAACTCTTTATTCAAAAACATCTCAAAACACAGCAAGCCACAAGTTCCTGTACCCGCTTCTGGCTAAAAATATCTGATGTGTGTGCTGCCCCCATAGTACCGATTACCATGCAAATACACACTGGTCAACGCCTTACATTCACGGAACTCTGACGCCATGGGTCCCTATGTGCTAAAAATGAGTAATGATGTTAACAATTATAGGATGCTACATTGGCAAGGGTTTATATAAATTAAAGTGCTTTCACAGGAATTTTGTCACTTGCTCCTCCCAATAGCACTGTCAGGAAAAAGGAATCTGATTTTGCCAGACATTTTTTTACATATACGATCTAGTCAGAGAAGAGGTAAGAGCAGGCAAAGGCCACAGAGCTAGTTAGGTGCAGTCAGTGGAGGAACCTAACTCTGGGCCTTCAGGGAAGAGCTCCCCTGCTGCATCTCACCTCTCAAGAAGAGCAAGTGTTGTGACTATGATGGAATGAACACCTGAAGCCACTCTACCTATGGCTCCAGTGGGAAAGGTGGCTTCCCTCCCTCTTAAAGAATGTAATTTACCCCTTTACCCGTAAACCCAAGGCCTAAGGCCCAAATCCATGAAATTCCTTATCATCCACAAAAAAGAGCTCCTTCCTGCAAAGGGGAGTGGACGTGGCACTACTACGCCTGCCTCTCCACAGTGGCCATCCCTGGAGCTCTCCGAGGTTCTGACCCAAATTTTCAGGACTCAGGATTTCCTGGGGATAAGCGTTCCCAGACCCCCACATTTAGTCTCAGCTTTCTGACTGCTAAGACCATTACTTAAGAACCTTGGCACTATTATCTTAGTGACAAGGTTACATCCTAGGCCAAAATTGTGAGCCATAAGGGAAATTAATATCGAGATATAGATAGATAGATAGACAGATATAGATATATGCCCATATGTATAAACCAGCAATCATTTTACTTGCTTAAGACATGACAGAAGCGACAAATTGTCAGAAGACCTCTTTAAGTGTTTTAAGAAACCTTGATTCTCTTTACCATGTTCATATGGGGCTATAATTCACATGTCTTGCTGCCAAGTGACTTTGAACTACTGGTGATACATGTATGACTTGTCCCACCGCATGGCACAAGCCACCTGATGGGACAGTCATGCAGGTACCACCAGTGATTCAAGCCAGCAAGAAGATGCTAATTCAAATCCAGTGCCTTAAAAACAGAAATCTGGCATGCACAATAAAGCAAATGCCATCAACAAGATATTGATGCTACAATGACACTTGAGATGTATGATGCAGCCCAGTTGAAAGAGAACTCCTCACGCCATTCTTTCCTCCCAAAGGCATTATGCTGAACACAGCCAAAGTGGCTCACCCATGTTCAGAGGCTAAGTAGCCTCAACATTGCCAGGATAGTAAAAGTTTCGTGTGCTACATTAAGTGGCCAACAAATAGCAGTATCTCTGGACCAACACATAATCTGTATGCAACTTGGAGCTAAGCTAGGGTAGTCTGCTTTCCAGTAGGCTGAGTTGCCTGGATATGACTGGTTGCTGAACCAAAGCAGTTCTCTTCTCTCTCCCTATCCACTGCCTACTATACAAGTGCTGGGAGTTAGGTTGGCTTGAATCTTCTTTAAAGTAGTTGGTCAGACTCCAACCAAAACACTACATGGTAAAACATCCACAAAATCTTTTTTTTTTTAATTGGTACCGGGGATTGAACTCACGACTAGGCACTTGCAAGGCAGGCACTTATGCTGCTGAGCTAAATCCCCAGCTATCCACAGTATTTTATAGCAACCATGACACAGGGTAAGGCACAGGCTTCATGATGCATTGAGAGAACAATGCTGTGAGTCACAATACCAGAACTATCCTGATATGATCATTTATTTGGGATGTGACCTTGGGAGCAATGCTTCAAGCCTCTGAACAGCACCTTTGTCATCTGTAAAAGATGCTAAATTTATCATCACAGAGGTGTTTTCTGGGTCAAAGTGAAAAGGACAGTAGTATACAAATTATTATTTATTGTCATTAAATGGCAAGTGAGGTTTTAAAAACTATACACAACAACACAGAACTTCAGTGATAACATTAAGTGAAAGAAGACAGACACAAAAAATTACATGCTGTACAATTTCATTTGTACGAAGTTCAACAAGAGGCAAAACTAATCACTGCTGTGATCTCTCCAAACAGCAGTTACCTTTGGGGATGGGGAGAAGGGAGCCAGCTAAAGAGATAAAAATATTTTATAGTTTGGTTTGGGTAATTGTTACACAGGCATAACATCTCAAAATATTCATTGAACTGTAATTCTAAGACCTCTGTGCTTTACTGTAGGCTATTTCAATTTAAAAGAACAATATAAATGCTTAAACTGGAAGAAGATATTTTCTTTTAAATTAAAATGTGCTCATATTGTGTCCTAGAAGATCAAAAACATAAAAAGCAAGAGCTTAGATATTTGGATGTTCATCTGGGGCAGTGGAAAGCCTTCTGGGATCAACATTAAGGGAACGGATGGTTGCAATGTGCCAGATGCAGCCTATGGAGTGGGTGAGCCAAGGAATGTCTCATCTCATTTACACAATCAGTTGAATGGCTCATTGGTCTCCACCCCGGCTGTGTTCCCCCTATCTTACAGTACTTCTTTCTTTCCTGCCACCAATAGTACAGTCCCATGGAGCAGGTTGATGCCATGGATATCAGAGGAAGCTCAGTACCACCCTCACCTGCCCAGTAAGCTAGTTTTAGGATTTCCCTCTGCATTAACAGGGACTAGTGAAACTAGGCAAGGTTCCCATAGCTCAGCGTAAAAACAAGGCAGGCAAATCACCCTTCCTTCAATGCTGGTCATTTCTGTCTGGAAGAAAAGCTTACTTTCAAGCCAGACATGGCTATGGGGTCACAGCTGTGGCCCCTGTGCTAGTTCATGGAAAACCATTTTGCAAAATTATCACTGGCTAAAGATAAAAGGAAATCACTAAAAACAGACCTCATAGCAAATCTACTGATCAAGACAGTCTTGAATGGATACAGAGTCCTCGAAATAGCATACTACTTCCATATATATATATATATATATATATATATATATATACACACACACACACACACACACATATATATATGTAGGTAAATAGATAGATAGTCATCTTTAACACACAAAACACAAGTTTGAGGAGCAACCATTTGTGAGCGCATTCCCCAGGTCAGACACTGCTTTCCCAGCACCTGGCTGCCTTCACAAGAGGCTTGTTTATCTCAGAACACCTGGGGAGACACAGTAAGGCTTCTGAGAGCACTAGAACATGGGGAGCTTTAGCTGGATCTGGAAAAGCCTGTTTCTTTAAAAAACAGACCTGGTGACCAGAAATAAAATACACATTGAACCACAAAATACACCAATTTCACTAGAACTGTAAAGGGGAGAACACACACATAAGAGTAAAAATAGGACAAGATATGAGGATTTGAAAAAGGACGGTGGGCATAATGGTACTTGTTATGTGCTTGAACTGTTTCATAATGTCCCCTAGAATTACATGTACCACACCATGATTCCTTTCTCATATTTACAAAATATGCAACTCAGAAAATGCTTTTGACATATAATTATAAACATACCAATGATATTTTCAGCTCAAAGCTAACAAGGAAAAACTGTTAATGTAGCAGGATACATATTGCCATGTTTCTATGTCTCCAACTGCCTATCTACAACATTATATACTTGCAGTATTACCTCCCAAGAATCAATGAGAAAACAGGCAGAGACATAACAAGTATATGAATTCAAGAAGCTCTTGACCTGTAGAACAGAAATGAGCGAATGCTGCCAAGAGCACGGCAAGTGTCAGGTAGTGGACAAGGATGAAAAAGGTTACTCTTGCGTCACAGAGGTAATATTGCTTCCTGGTGTACAATGTGATCACCTGTGTGACAAGTGGTGCCTTTGTGTTTACCCTCACTCTGCTAAACATCTACGTGATTATCACTGGGTAAAAAGGTATCAATACCAACCAGGAGTCTAGACATGGTTTAGAGGGTACTTACTATCTGTCAAATGGATGACCAATTAAGTAGAGTGCTATGGGCGAGATGGCAATCTACAGATAGGGTAAGTACTCAATTCAGTCCAAAGCCATGACAACATGGAGATCTGTGTCTTCCCTACAAAGATACAACTGGGATTCAATGGTTCACCCTCAATTTCTCACTTCACAAGATAGAGATCTGCCTTAAGTGTGGTGGGAAGAAGGTGACAATTGTAAATTCAGAATGTCTCATTTTTTAAAAAACAAAAAGTATTTGTTTCTTTAATTGGGAATATTAGATATTCTAAATAAATTTGTTCATTTAAAAATTAAACTTCAAAAGCACTAGAAGAAAACATGAAACAATTTTTTTTGCAATTTCAGAGTGGGAAAGAATGTAACACTGATACAGAATCCAAATGCCACAAAAAAGGGCTGATGAACTATACAAAACTATAGACAACGTAAGAAAAACAAAATCACGTCAACTAAGACAAAAGGCAAACTGGGGAACATTGTTATGTACAGAGAGCTTTTTCAATGAACGATTAACAAAAAGACTACTAATCCCATGCCCCCCAAAAATAGCAAATGAAAGTTCACAGAAAAAAAGAAAAAACACTCAAATGATTCAAACATATGGAAAAATAACTAGCCACATTTATAAGCGAAATGAAAATGATACTGGGATTCATTCAACAATATCTGTACATTGATTGGTACACTGGAGGATCCTGGTATCATTCTGGTATTTTCTTATACCTAGAACTGTAACATTTGCCTACTATATTATGATACTGATTACACGTTTTCTTGCAATGGAGTCTGGCCTTCTGAAAATAATAGTTCTGTCTTCATAGCAGAGAGCTCAGCGCCTGGCACACAGCTGCTATTCACTCAAAGAATAAGACCTATGAGGAGGAGTAATTATAAAACTGCCCAGAAGTTCAGTCAGTATATAATTTTTTAAATTACAAGTTATTTTTATCTGTCGATTAGCAACAATAAGAAATTTATAATATAATGTTGGCAAGAGTGCAAAGAAAAAGAAAGTCTCATACTTTTTAATGAGAGCATAAATCAATGTATAAATCAGTATAACCTTTGTGGGAAGCAATGTGGCAATTATCTTCAAAAACCTAAATGCCTACGCCTTTTGACTCAATGCTTCCACTTCTAGGAATTGAAACTACAAACACATCTACACATGTACAAAATGGCATATGTACAAAATCAACTGTTGTGGTATGGTTTAAGCTAGCAAAAGACTGAAAATGTAACTGCGGCAGTAGAGAGTTCATTATAAAGGACCATAAATTCATACTATGCAATTCTTTCAGGAGTGAGACCAATCTGTATGCAACAATAAGGACAATCACCAAGCCGTAATGCTTGGTCAAAGAGCATAAGAATGCATGCTTGAATTTGGAGAATTTGTGTGTATGCCTCAGTGGGCAACAGAAAACCCACAAAAAACAAACTGATAACTGAGGCTACTTCCAGGCAAGAAAACAGAGTGGCTGAGAAAAAGGGAAAGCATGTATTTTGTCCCTTTTAACTGGTACCATGTGTTTGTATTAGCTATTCAAATTTTTAACTCGAAATGCAACTGAAATATATTTACTATTTCTCAATACATTAGTAACTGCTACTCTTTTTGCAAACAAGGAAGAACTAGACAATACCCTCTAAAAAGAGTTTGGCTATATCCCTACCACTGCTAATTTTAACGAACCTGAAACCATTGGTCAGAGTGATGACATTGCACACTAACGTACAAAAGTCTCCAGTCCATATATTTCACTGTGTGGACAGAAAAGCTAAGCTGTGTAGAAAATCACAGCAGGGCCAATAATCAATTACCTTTCCAATTATATGGTATGCACGTCATGATTCTTGAGATGCAAGTATGATTAGTGGCACCACAAAAATCAACAAAAATAAAACGTATATAAGGAGGGAACATGAAATTTGATTTATAGTTCTATCATGGGTAGCATCGAGTTTGCTTTGATACCCAGAATATAACAAGAGTTAAACAGTTCAGGATTCAAAAGGTTAATTATACAATCCCAAACTGAGCTCCCTAAGGGATGGGCATTTTCCCCATCAGTTTTTTCTGGAAAAATTTGTTAAATGCTTCATATAATATCACGCCTATTTCCTGAAGCAGTACCCCTTGAACACAGAAACTACTGGATCACATACTAGGTAAACAGCTTGCTCTTGGAGGGAAAAAGGAAGAGGAAGTAATGGCCAAGGTTCAAAATCCACTCCCACTGATTCTAGGGCCCGTGTTTCTATGGTCCTTTGGCGAAATCGCAATCCAGGTGTTTTCACATCCTTGTCCTGCAAGTGTAGGTTCTCTGTGAGTGGCTGAGGGTAAAGAATCGGTCTCACTTATCTTTCATCCCCAGGCACTCAATGTGAATCAGTATCATTTCCTCTACTGTTATTTTAACAGATATTTAAGTACCTAATGTGTGCCAGACATCAATGAAAGCAGTATATGCATCGCATCAAGGTTAATCTTTACATTTACAATTCCTTCTAAAAGTAACCATTGAAAGGAAAAAAATGAGGGACTTATAAATAAATAAACTGAATATGTTTTTATTTTTATAGGTCTTCTTAAATTATGGAATTAGTTCATAATTATTAAGAGTATAACAAGAGCAAAGTATTATTCTAAGGGTTTATATAGAATAATACATACAATGCTCAGAACCACACTAAGAGCTATGGGCCATTCTTGTCTCTATTTGACAGATGGGGAAAGGAGGTCCCAAGAGGGAACAAGCACACGCAAAAAAAGTGGCTGGTGAGGCTGTCCTAGGCATTGCTATGGCCAAGTTGCTGTCCCCAGCAGCCATACCATACTCTGCTCGTGCGATGTGTGTGCTCCCTAAGGCTGCTCTTCTCTTGCTCCATAAAGTGCCATTTCAAAGAGAAAAGACAAGGAAAACAACTACAGGGTAAACGTTCAGCAGTAACTAGCATGAGGAAAACAATTTGAAAGCTACCCATCAGTAAAGAAATCCTTGAATCTTTCCCAACAAAAAAGCACCTGTTTACTGGTTGTTGAAAGAATGTTTATATAAATTTCCATGCAGGATAACTGGATTGTCAAGAATAAATTATTCCAAACCTGTGACAAAACAATGCCATTTCATGCTCAATTCCTGATTAAAGCTTTTAGACAGCTGGGCATTTTCAGCTCTCAGAGCTGTAGGGAGCTATGCAAATTTCCACACAGCAACTCTAAGATCATTAATCTAAGAAAAGCATGTGCCAACAGAATACTGGATTTTATATTGTTTCAGTAGGGGAAGGACGAGTAGGTTAATCTAATTACCCTATATGTGGTCACCTGACTACAGTTAACAAAAAGATCAAATGCTAAACTGTACAATCAGCAGCAAACTCTTAAGTAATGAGGCATTTCACATCACAAAAGGAATGGAAAGGGGATTCTTATACTGCTTGCAATCAAATACTGTAGCAATAAAAATAATCACACTGTGCTTATAGGAATGATAGGCAGAGCATTTCAATTATCACAAGGAGCTCAGAGCATACCTATAAATCAATGTCCCTCCTTGCCTCACCCACACACATATGCACAACATACACATACACAGTCCACAAGACCAGAAGATTCTTCTAGCCAAATGTGGCTAAACAGAGCTGAAGTTGTCTGGAACTGGACACAAGTAGACACCTAGAATTAGACTAACACTGCAGCCACAGCCATACACTGGGCACTTATTGCTCAGAGCCTGCTACTGTTATTTTTCTCTCCAGTAGGCAGCGGCTAGGTTTGGAAAGGCAGCAGCCCCAGTAGAGGCAGCTGACACTCCAAGTTCTGGCTCTGATAGTGCTGACAGTGTAGCCTCCTTGCTTCAGTTTTATTAGTTTGCAAAATGAGAGATTAAGATATTTTGAAAATTGCTGAACATCGTGGCATAAGCCTGTAATCCCAGCACTCAGGAAGCTGATGCAGAAGGATTGCCTTGAGTTCAAAGCCAGCCTAAGTTGCATAGTGAGACAGTCTCAAAACAAGCAAACAATAAACATACTTTGAAGATCAAATGAGATCTTGTGAATGAAGGCATTGCCTCTAGAACCCAGGATTCTGAGACTTCATCCAAACACCTGGAATCATTGGTCTTGCAGAAATCTCAAACAATTTACTTTTATGTACTCTCAGAAAGCCCCTGCAAAAGTGATATATTCCACCAAACCAAGTCGGTAAAGCAATAAATAGGATACAGGTTCAGAACCCAAGACAGTGCATACAAAAGAGAGGTAGCAGAATTTCCTGGCTACCAGTTGGGCAGCACCTTAAAGAACAACCAGTTCCAAGTGGAGCAAGAGTAGGAAGGTTCTGGGAAGGTCGCTGGTATTTTTCCCAGGGGAGGATAGAGAATGGAAAAGAGAGACAGGAGAGGGAAAAACTGACTTTAGGACTCATTATACAAGGTATGATCAAAATATATGGTCAACGTTTAAACTTTAAAAATTGATGAAAGTAAACACATTGCAATTAATCCCCCATAAAATATTCCCCTTGCTTCAAACACAATTAGCCCATCCTTCTTGACAGTTTCTCAAGCAGTTCTGAAAGTTCTTCTTAGTGAGTCTTTACAAGATATGATCAAAAATACAGTGAATGCTGCTGCCAAGTGCTACCCAACAAAAAGGCAGTCTCACATAAATGCCACGGTGTCCCCATCTACCTTATTTACCGATCTGGCACGGTGTGATTTCTGGCTTTTCCCCAAAGTCAAAATGTCCAGGAAAGGTAAATATTTTCAATTGATGTACAATGTTAAAACAGTTATGATAGAGCAACTAAAGGCACAAAAGAGGAGTTCCAGAACTGTTTCAGGAAGTGGCAAGAATGATGGGATAAGTGTGTTCCAAGCAAGAGGGAGTGCTCCAAGGGGGGCTTAATAACAGTGTGTCTTTATTGTACTAATTTAAAAAATTTAAACATCTACCATATCTTTTGATATATCATGTCTAGTGCCATTTGGTTCAAAGTAAGAGAAGATCTAGTTGTTATCAGATAAGAAATACTACCTCCAAGTAAAATGAAGTTATTTAAGGGAATTAGAGTATTCTTGCTTCAATATTCATCAATGGTACTGCATTAATGAAAACATTAAATATAGATTTAACAAAAACCTGAGATATGAGTATATAGGTTGGATGGATATTGCACAGGATGGGAGATACATTAACATCTTCAGCTATCTGTCCCTCAAAGGATTACTATCAAAGCATAGAAAGAACTCAAAAAAAATCAGACCTCCCAAATTTAAAGACCCAATCCAAAACTGGGCATCTGAGATGAACACACATTTCTCAGATGAATAAACACAAACAACAGATAAATATATGAAAAAATGTTCAACATCACTGGCCATTTGAGAGAGCCAAATTAAAACAACATTCATTCCCACTCCAGGAAGAATGGCTATCATCAAGAAATCAAACAATAACAAATTCTGGTGGGGGCGTGGGGAAAAAACGAACCCTTCTCCACTGTTGGTGGGAGTGTAGACTTCCAGTGCAACCACTGTGGAAATCAGTATCGCAAATCCCCAAAACATTAGGATGAAAGTCCCATTTGACCCACCTATTCCCCTTCTGGGTATCTTCCCAGAAAAATTAGAACATCATACCATAGTTATATATGTGCACCCACGTTTATAGCAGCACAATTTATAATAGCTAGATCTTGGAAACAACCCAAAAGCCCATCAACTGAAGAATGGATTAAAAATAAGTGGTATTTTTATACAATGGAGCACTACTCACCCATAAAGAAGGATAAACTGGAGATTTTATAGGTAAATGGATGCACCTTGAGAGCATACTCATTAGTGAAATAAATCAGACTCATATGTATAAACAACATATTGTCTTCCTAGCATTACAGGCTGAAAGAATAAATAAAATCCAAAATATACAATAGATATTGTGAAATGGGAACAAACTGTTCAAAAGGAAAGAGAAATTGGGGTAGGGGAAAGGAGAAATACACACACATACACACACACACACACACACACACACATACACAGGACAGTTAAGATAGTTATACTTCAAATTTCTCTTAATTCATTGACATGAAAGGTTTGTGCTAATATTGTTTGGACAATTAAATGCCTACATCTTGGACTCTGATTAACTAATTTAAAGATAACAATATGCAATGTATTAATCATCATTACTCTATTATCTTGTTTTGAATTTTTTTCTCTTTAAAATAAAATTTAGGGCTGGGGATATATCTCAGTGGCATAAATCCCTGTCTGGCAGGTGCAAGGTCCTGAGTTCGATCCCTGGTACCAAAACAAAAATAATTTAAAAACTCTTCAGCTATCACAGTAATTAAAAGATAACGTCTAGACCCAGAAAAACAAGAGAGAGAAGTATACGGGTATAATCAGAAGTATAGCAGTAAGTACTTGAATCAACAGCTAGAATGGAGGTGCCTGCCTCCCAGAAGTAAGGCACAGGGAAGAGAGACAAGCGGTCACTGAATATTCATCTCTCTTTTAGCACAATCTGATCTGTGAAACTGTATATGTATTCAATCAAAAAAGTTAATATTTTTAAAGGTATACATGCTTGCTTCAAAAATAAATCAGCCAAAATGAAATCTACTAACCTGTATTGATATGCTTTAATAAAAATTTACTAATAAATCAGATAATGAAAGAGGGTTACAGCAAAGATAAACTATATGTAATTCCCCAGTGAAATCTCATTTTTTCCTCCCCTAGCAACCATTAATGAGTTGTGCATATGTGTGCATATATGCTCTTACTTGTTTCGTTGTTGTTGTTTTGGTGTGTTTTTGGTTTTTGAACTAAGGTCTCACCATGTTGCTCAGACTGGCCTTGATCTCACAATCCTCCTGCCTCAGCTTCCCAAATAGCTGGTACTACACATACATACCATTAGCCTCCCACTTGTTTTTAACACAGTTAGAGTTTCTCCATCAGTTAGAGTTCTGCCCCTCTTTGCCAGAGCTGCACAGAATCCAGCTGGGGAACAGGCCAATAGATAATCTGACTGTGCAGGAAAGTAGACTTTGGGGCATGGAAGTCTGACCAGTCAGAACCATCCAGATGGAAGGGCTCTAAATCAGAATGGGATGGGTATTAAAAGGAATGTGGCAAAATGAGAGAATGGAAAAGTAGAGCAGACACACCTCCTTCAGGGACACATGGTTAGTGATGTTGAGATTTTTTATGTGTTTACTGGTCATTTGTATATCTTCTGTCTATTGAAGTTCTTTGCTCATTCTAATTGGGTTAATTTGTTTTGTTGTTGTTAAGTTGCAGTTCTTCATAAATTTTGGATAATAACCTCTTTTTAGACATTGCAAGTATTTTCTCCCACAGCCTGAGTTACCTTGTCATCACTGTGCTGATTATGTCCTTTGATGCATGAAAGTTTTAAATTTTGATACACTCTAACTTACCTTTTTATTTTTCTTGCCCATGTACCTCCAACTTAGAAGGACCCTTGTGATTATAACTTCAATATCTTAAGATTCTTAACTCAGTTGGGCATGGCGGTGCACAACTTATAATTTCACTACTCATAAAGCTGGGGCCTGAGGATTCTAAGTTTGAAGCCAACCTGGGTAGCTTAGTGAGACTAGTCTCAAAATATAAAATAAAAGGCAGGAGTGTAGCTCAGTGGCACTAGCATTTATGAGGCCCTGGGTTCAATTCCCAGTATCGCAAAAAAAAATCTTTAACTGAATCACATCTGTAAAGTCCCTTTTGCCATGAGTATTCACAGGTTCTTACTATTAGGATGTGGACACCTTGGGGCACTACTACTGAGATTACCACAGTCCTCATCTTTCAAATGAGAATAATGGCAATATCTAGCTCAAAGAGATATGACAGCAAAATAAAACAATACATGACTGGAGTTTAACACAGTGCCTAGCATATAATGTTAGTGGTTTTCATGACATAAGACAGAGTGTTACAGGAGAGATAGGTGTGACCAAGGGTACTTACTGGTAAGAACAGAAACTGGGACACTCATTCTGTCCAAAGGAACAACATGCCAACTTTGTTATAAAAAGAGTGGGATTTGGATGGCCTGAAAAGAGCAGGCCAGGGGGAAACATTTCAAATTTTCTCCCAAATTCTGCCATTAGCATTAAAATCTCAGAAATCTTTCTTTCTTAAGAAGCTACGTGTGCTTGCAGGCAGTAGCTGTTAGGTGATTTTTTTTATTTGTAAGGAAACACTCAGCTGAATTTCTGAGTCTCCCTTTAATAAACAATTTGCAAACTTTTTCCCAGCAAACTATTTTTAGAGTAGAAAGGGATTTTTTTCAAAAGCAGCAGCAGCAGCTCATATTTATAAAATTTGTCCTCAAAGCTTAAAAATAGACCTAAAAGTTTAGTGTCACCCCTGCCCCATCCTCACCACTCAGTACCAAAAAAGCAGACGCAGCATGCTTCTGGGACTCTGGATTTTTAAAATTCAGTCTCAGCTGATCTCTCCTCCCTGAATGTTCACAGTAAATAGCAGGTGAACAGACTAACAAAGGAAAATAATCACTATTGATGTTATTCTGGTTTCTTCTCTCACACATGCTGGGAAGCTACAATAATTAACTAGCTGAGCTACAGAACAATTTCTCAACTTGCCCTTGTCCTCTAATGATAAACCTTCTCCCTGCTCCCACACCAGTTGAGTAGCTTAGCTTCAGTTCATGCAGAGCTTTGGGTTGTTTTGTTAACTTGCAAGTTAATTTGCTCTGTACCCAGGGCACACTGGGGAGCCTGACAAATGGAAATACAGAGTAGTTTTAGGTCGCTCTTAGGAGGATGTGTCAATAATAATGCATCACGATTTTCCAATCGACTGCACAACACAGACACACAAAAAACACACACTAGCTGCAATTTATGAGATTTCTACCCACCCAAAGCACAAAGCAGAACCACAAGATTTATTATCCTCCTCAGCTGTCTTGTTGCTATATGTCCACTTAGGCCAGTCAGCCATAACCACCCTGACTCAGCAATAAGAAGATACTTTCAAAAGTTTAAATACAATTTAATTATCTCAAGGCTCCGAAACACATCCAAGGTAAAGACACCATAGAGCAGTATCTGGGGTTCAGCCAACTAATAGCATCACTGTACAATTCACACCTACCTTAGAAGAAATTAGAATTCAAAAAGCGTTGTCTACCCCAATAACCATTTAGGGTGGAGCTAAGATCCATCTAATGTAACCAATTCTATGATCCAACCAAATGGCAAGAAACATGGGCATTCCTGGATGCACCAATTTCAGCTGACATTTATCTTAGAACTTAGGTAATATGTATGAGCAAATAACTGTGTTCCTTGAAGGAAAAGAAACGGATATGAAATAGTTATTTCTGGTATCTATATTTAGAAGAAATAGGATTTGCTAAGCTTTCAACATAAAATAGATGTTTATAATAGAAAGATTAAAATGAAATCCAAATTTTTCAAGACTGATCCCTAATCCTACATTTTTGATCAGTCATAGTTTGATTTACGAGACACATTAGTTTAGACATTTTATACATATGCCTGTTGGAGACATTCAGGTTGAAACGGCAGAGAAATATATATATTTTTTCATTCTTTGCTTTTGCCCTGTATAAAGGTTCTCTTTTAGAAATACAGAAATGTCTTGTTAACTAGCATGAGGTTTTTACTATATTTATATTGTACTGAACAATATTATTGTAAAGCTGCACTGTAATTTATTCTCATTGCAAACAGTCATGGCATAATTTTGCTCCTTTTCAAAGTAATGTTACCATTGATTTAGCATGACATAGAAAACAAACGAAATGGGATAATCTCTTAACTACCCATAGCTTTTAGGGCAGAAATTCAAAGGTATCGTGTCCTGTGTTATCGTGAGTAACACTGACTTTACTCATAACATAAAGTCTCCAAAATGCATAGGCCACTTCATGCTTTTTCTCTAGTAGTATAATAGTGTATGATTGTAATAAGCCATAAGACTGAGCTCTTACATTCCGGTATAAGTCTTAAAAGATACATAAAACTAGAAAATCTCCAAACTTAATGTAGCCATTGGTTTTAACTCTGGATTTGCTCACTCGTCAATATTATGCTACATTCATAAATAGCAAATAAACCATCCAATCTCATATAATCACAAAACCACAATTTTATTCTTTTCAAATTCTTATGCTGAGCCTTGAGAATTTCAATCCACAACCCTCTTCTCTGTGTCATCAGCTCATTCTCAAAAATATCATTTATACACACATAGAGACCAGGGGTTCTTACACTGGGATTTATGGAAAAATATCTAAAGCTAAAAATGACAAACATTATGAAGTGTAGCAAAGAACTACGTAAGGCAAGCAGACATATGCAAATATATTAGCAACCAGATGCAAATTTCAAACAATGAGATGTAATGTAGGACTTCACCTATCCCCTCAAACATTTATCATTTGTATGGTGAAAACCACTCAAAATCCTTTCTTCTAGCTTTTTAGAGAGAGACAAAATTTCTGTCTATTGTCATCGTATGGTACAATGGCACACTAAAACTTCTTACTCCTATTTAACCAACACTTAGTGCCCATTGATCCACTTTTCCCAATCTTTTCTTCCCCTACTCTCCCCAGTCTATTTTCAACTTCTAGGAGACCAAATTTTTTATTCCATGTATGAATTACATAATGCAGTACTAATTTTTCTGTGCCTGGCACAGTTCACTTAACACAATGATCTCCAGTTCCATCCACATTGTCATAAATGACAGAATATCATCTTTATTTGGATGAATAGTATCTTATTGTGTGTGTGTCACATACTCTTTTTCCATTCATCAATGGACATTTAGGTTGATTCCATTTCTTGGCTATTGAGACTAGTGTTGCAGTAAACATAGGAGCACAGATGTCTCCTTGACATACTGATTTCATTTCTTGTGGCTACATGCCCAGTAGGGGAGTTGGGGGATTATATGGTAATTCTATTTTTAGCTTTGGAGGCACCTCCATTCTCCATAGTGGCTATACTAATTCACATTCCCACCGAGAGTGTGAGAGGATTCACTCTTCTCCATTTCCTTAACCAACATTTGTTTACCTTTTGCCTTTTTTCATAATAGCTATTCTTACTGGAGTTAGGTGCAATCTCGTGGCTTCAATTTGCATCTTCCTTTTGATTAGTGGTATTGAACATTTTTGTATACCCCCCTAGCCACTTGCATGTCTTCTTTTAAAAAATGTCAGTTTAAGTTTATTGTACATTTTTAAATCAGGTTATTTGAGTTGTCTTGTTTTGTTTTGCTGTTGAATATATGGAGTTCCTCATATATTCTGGATATTAACCACTCATCACATGTAAATGTAGGAGAGTCATTTAAATCACTATCAATGACAATGTCCTTTTAAAAGTTCAAGTCATTATTGACAAAATGAGAGTCCTTTTAGCTCCTGGGAGTGCTATAGGGAAAAATGAGCTCAAACAGTTGAAGAGGAATCTTTCAATAAAAGGAGTTAACAGTCACCTCCAACAGCTTTGAGAAGCTTAGTGACCCTCAAAAGAGAATTAAGTGGAAAAAGAAATGGACAGAAAGAGGTCAAAGGAAAGCCAAAAATCAGAAAACAGGCCCAAACATCCCAGGGCCAGCTTTTTAAAATTCAAGGAGAAAATTCTAGAGCTAATACTGTATAAGGGCTATTTACCCAGCTTCCTGAGTCACCACCCATGCTCCCTCATTTCCTCTCCTTTGTAACACTGAACATGAACATGAAAATTAACAAGAGCTGCAATAACAATTCCCAGGAGGAATGGACTGTGCACAAAAGGAAGCATTCAAAATATCCCATGGAGACGGGCAAAGATGAAAGTAAGGCAAAATAAGAAGTGCATGGCTGGTTTGTCAGGGAGACTGGTGAAATAAAGGATCTAAATCCCTAGCTGAACATCATTCTCGAACTTCCAGTTATCCTTTCCTCCTTGTCTTCCCCCACCCCTGTGACAGAAGTCATATGATCAGGGGGAAACTAGTTCCAGGTGAGGGGCTCTAAGGCACACCTATTTTTGTCTGATGTAGCCTTTTTGCAACTGGTCAGAAACTAGGTGTGGCATCAGCCCAGCCCAACCCCAGCCTATTTATAAGAGTAAGAGAGACAGAAACAGGCGGAGACAAACAGATCCAGAGATGGACAGACAGACCCACTCACAAATGGGCAGAGGGTGAGGCACAGACATACAGATATGTACAGATATACACAGACAGTGACACAGACACAAATATAAATGTGCATGAAGACAGATACAGAAACACAAACATGGAGAGATGCCCATAAAAAGAGATGCCCCAGGCCCCGACAAAGTCCACAGCACAGGTGACCTTAACAGCTGTGTTCTATTCCTCTTCGCACCACTAGCTGTCTGAGCTGTCACTCATTACAGGAGTTCCTCTGTCCTAGATCAGCTCATTCTTTAAAATCCTATCATACCTTATATTATTCACACCGAATGGAAAGTATATTTTCTGTTTTCTATAAATGGAAAGCCACAGGCTCATGGGCATATCTGAGTTGTTCAGATTCACCAGTCTTTCATTACCTTCTTTTACAATGTTGGCAGTATCTCTGAAGTCAAATGCAAATGATTCAGAGCATCCCCCCACCCATATAAGAATCATTTTTTCCAAAGAGCTAAATAACCCACTCGGGTCTAGACTAGCCATGTTGTCCCCATGTCCCAGCTGATGGCACCACTATGCGAAAGGCATGCGGTTTTGGGGCGTAGCTTATGTCCTGAGAACACCCTGTCACCCAGTGCTACCCTTTCATAGAAAATGGAATTAGCAGCTGCTCGCCAGCATTCACAAATGTTACATGACTTGAAAAGCCAGACTCCTGGGAACTCAGTGGCTGCACTGTCACCAAGGTCAAATAGTCCCCATGGTTCAAAAAGTCTCCCTGTCATTCTAACTGCAGGGTCTTTTTAAAGTTGGTTTTGTTGTTTTGAGGTCTTACTTCTGATTTTATCTTTTTCCTATTTTCAAGATATAAATAAAAGTACTTGATTTCCTACTTTATAATGTATGCTTTGTTTTTTCATCTTACCTAATTAGAAACAATCATTTGAGCAAAATAACAAAATATATATCTATCTCTATATCTATCTCCTTTTGGTGATATTTTGCAATGCTTATTTGATAAACATAAGAAATCTGAGAAAATTCTACTTTATATTGTCTTGCTCAATAAATTTGGAGGGCTTATTAAATTTATTAACAAACAGAAATAAATCTCAATTTTAGCTTTCAAGTACTATAATCTCCTCTTATTTAAAGTTTCACTTTTTGAGGTTTCAGTTACCCAAGGTCAGCCATGGTCCAAAAATATCACATGGAAAATTCCAGTAAGAAATTCACAAGTTTCAAACTGTGCACCACAATGAGTAACACGACAAATCTTGCACTGTCCCTCTCCATCCTGCTCAGAACATGAAATCATCACTTTGTCCAGCATATCCACACTATAAACACTATCTGCCCATTCGTCACCGTGTAGCCACCTCAGTTACCAGACCTACTGTCAAGGCATCACAGTGCTTGTGCACAAGTAATCCATATTTTAGTTGAGAATGGTACTAAAGCTGAAAAGTAGTGATGCTAGTAATCATCATATGACAAAGATAAGTCATAGACTGCTATTTCTTTTAAGTTAAAAGGTGAAGGTATAAGAAGGTATTTTGAGAAAGAGACCATATTCATGTAACTTCTGTTATAGACTTGCACATTGCTATAATTGTTCTATTTTATTGTTACTGTTCTTAATTCTTACTATGCCAACTTCATAGATTAAGTTCTATCATAGGTATGTATGTATGTATAAGAAAAAACTGCTCAATATATCTAGCTTGGTATATCTGCAGTGTTAGGCATCCCTGGAGTCTTGGAACATACTCCCTGCAGTGAAGAGGACTACTATATTCTCAAATTAAGGGGAAATCTGAAGAAAGTTTGACCAAAAGAAGTTATAATTGCAGGGGACACCCTACTTCACAAAGCCCTGTTCAGACATGCTACAACATTATCTGTGTGTTAATCTATCAAGCCTTCTGAAGGAAGTTGATAAGGAAAGCTCAACAATGGTTGCCCCTGCCCCTCCCCCAAAAGTCTGTCTAGTAGCACCACATAGAATCTTCACAAGTTGTCACCACTCCCCAGAGCAACAGTCTGTGGAAATTCCACCTGTGGCCTGACATTAGGGGATTTTATCAGACTTGAGGGCAGAAACTGTCCAACCTGACTTGCAGCAAAGCTCTCCATAGGTCTTCATGAATACTCTACAAAACTTCTCAAACCAGTGTTCAACAACACCCTCTCCATTCCCATCAGTGTCGTGGAGGTAAAGTGCTACGTCATTGCCAACAGCTTTAGAACACACCAAGAGAGCTAGTGACATCATGGAACTAGAGAAATATTACTTTTCTCTCTGTTTCCTTGGCTTCTAAACAAATCTAAATATTGGGTGGGGTTAATTTTCTCCCAATTAACTGCTCTTAGTTGGTCTAGATGTCTTTTCTGGAAAGTTTTCATCTATTGATTCAAACATCATGCCTCATTCAATGTTTCTCATGAAATATTAGCAGGATATATTAACCTGACATGCCTTCTTACTCTAAATCATTAATTACCGGGGAAAATTTAGTACAAACATTAGCTGTATTAGTCCACTGTCAACTCCAGTCCATTAATAAACCACACAACAAAATAGTCCTTGGCCTATTCTGAAAACCTGGGCCCTCAATGTCACCATTCGGCATCATAGACACTAATCCTTGTTCTGTGTCTATTCATCTTTTTCAAAGACTCACTCCCATTCACACCTCTTAATGATCCAGAGGCACTAAAGATCTGGCATAAATGGCCTTAAAGAAAATTACCTTCTCAATTACAGCTGGGAAAGTATTAGCAGCTGTGTTTTCACTGAAACAGCCATAATAGCGAAAGATTTGCAAGCTACTTCACATTTATTATCCCCATTGATATTTAATAATTCTACTCACAAGTGTAGCAGCCTAATTTACCCCTTGCAAACTGGCAAGACTAAGATGGTATCCTTATCCCACAGTGTCCACAGGGAGTCCACTGGTATTTAGCACAAATGTGACTAGTCCTGAGGATGACAGAACATGCCAACAATTCATTCACCCCCAAAGGATTTAGTTGCTTGAGTTGGCTTACAGGAAATGAAGACCTCGGAAGATACTTTCTTTAAAAATGATCTCAAGCCAGAACTCTCAAAATGATATATTTATTAATGTCCACATGGGTGAACCATAATATCCCTAGGCTGTTGGTGGATATCTGATACAGAAAGGTTTTGTATGTGGGCCCATAGGCTCTTGCTCAAGTGGTCTACAAGAGCCTAAGAGAAGATGCTGGTGAGGGTAAAAGCAGAAGGAAATACTGCCTTGTAGCTGTAACTCTCTGGAGAAACCCCCTAAAAAAATGCAGATAGTGGCTGGGGATTTAGCTCAGTGGCATAAGCGCCTGCCTGGCAAGCATGAGGTCATGAGTTCAATCCAAAAAAAAAGAGTGCAGGTATAGTAGATGATGCTAAGAGATGCCCACTAGGGAGTGATGTGCGCAGGCTGACAAAAGAACTAAGTCTAAATCTAGCTTGACAACCTACGTCTTTTAGCTACTTCCTTCCTCTCTTACCTTTCATAGGCACCCTTCTATTTCAATGTCCCTCCAATCTTCACCAATCTTCACTGGTGGTTACCAGCCACATGTCACCAAAATCTATACTGAAACAGCACACAGCCACCAAGACTGGAAAGACCCATTGAGAGACCACTGAAAAAGAAGAGGTGAATCATGATTCCCTCCATCTCCCCTAACCTCTACCTATCACTAGTTCTTATTAAGTCTGTGGGTAAAAACTAAAGGTAAGGCTTCAACAATACCATTTGCAAAACCACAGCTCATTTCATTTTACTGAGCTCCACCAGAATCTGACAGGGGCTGTGTACTATAGAGCAAGGAAAGAGGGTCAGGGACAAAGCCTGGGGCCACTGGGGCCCTTCCAGGACAGCTACCTTGCCCTAACCAGAAGGAAAGAGAAGTCAACAGAAAGAACCAGGGTTGAAAGGTTATAATGTCCAGTGAAGCCCTATGCAAGCTGAAATAAAAGGGTGCACAGCAGGCCAATGCCTTAGAGTCCTCAAACTTGTAGGCTTTTAGAATGTCCTCAAGGCCCTGAAGACTTGCAGCTCTCTTATTCTGAGTTCCCTATTTTCCGTAAATGACTCAGTAACCTCACAGTGCATCCCCCACACACTTAAAAGCAGAGGATATATTCCAAGCCCCCAGTGAATGCCTGAAAGCATGGGTAGTACCAACCTCTACACATGCTGTTTTTTTCCTATACATACATATCACCTTTGACAGTTTAACTTATAAATTAGGCTCAGTAAGAGATTACCAACAATAACTAATAATAAAGTACCACACAAAAATAGATTATAGGAAGTTTGCTGCTTGGAGGTCATTATTAAGATGAGGGTCACTTGAACACAAGTACTGTGATACCTTGACAGACATTCTGATAATCACCACTAAATAAATAATGGGCAGGTAGCAGCACATACATTGTGGTTAAGCTGCACAAAGGGATGATTCATATCCCAGGCAGGATGGAGTGGGATGGTGTGAGATTTCATCTTGCTATTCAGAATGACATTCAATTAAAAACTGATGAACTATTTCTAGATTTTTTCTATTTAATATTTGCAGACCATACTTGACCATGGCTAAATGAATCCACAGATTGGGGAGAGGGCTACTGCAATATGAATTCTACTGTGAAGGACCTATCTGAAGTCTCTTTCACTTGTGCAGCAAGCAGCAGCACAGCAAGCACAGTCCCCAGCAAGGCTACATCTAGCGGTCTGGGCAGCAGCCCTAGCTAAGAGAATCTCAAATGCACCAATCCTCCAGCGCCTTGCTTCACCTACTGAAGGAGTTGCATGGGAAGAGAACAATGTGGGGGTATACCAGAGCAGTTATCAAAGAGGGGTTGGTGGGGGTGGTGTCCAAACTACCACCACCAGCAGCAGCAGCAGCAGCACCAAGGAAGATTCTCCAGCCTCAACCCAAAGCTACTGAACGAGAAGCCATGGGGTAGGGGTCAGAAGCCTGTTTCAAATCTTCCAAAAGTTCTGATATATGGTGTGCTATGAGAATCACACTGTCCACAGCAACAGAGAAGGTGGCCCTCCCAGAGAGGTTACAGGAGGTCCCGAGGCCCTGGAAAGCAGCTGGCTGGATCTGAACCCTTGGGAATAAGTACTGAAGCAGAAGCAGGAATTTTTCATAAGCTCTTCCTCCCTACCCCTTGCCTCCCAAGGATAAAGAGAAGCTGGTTCTTTTGGGGCAATATTATAGCAGTAGAAGGCTCACAGAACATGGTGGTACAAAAACTGAAATAGGAAAATTCAGACCCACCCTGTTGGATATACATGGTCACTTCCTCTGTGACCTAATGAGCCTGACAGATATGAGATCCCACTCACCTCACATACTCCCCAACGACTTAGGGACTCAGGAGAAAAGAAAATATTTAAGAGACTATAATTCTTATGAAAAGTAGGAAAGCTGAACTGAAAGCTCACTGTGGTTTGAAAAAGTGCCATTACTGCCATGACCATAATCCCTGCCTCCACTTCCTGCCTAGGAGCACTAGGAGCAATAGTGAGCTACAGACTGTTTCAACAGCAGAAGCCTCCAGGAATGACAAAAGATATACTGGGCTGTCTTCCAGGGCAAAATTGTCAAGTAGAGCTGAAAGATTAGTAAAATAGGACAGATGAGAAAGTTTTTACTCATAGGTCCAGCTTTTTGCCCCTATCACATTACTGTTTAGTAAAAACTTGTACTTCAACTGAGTACAGCGGCACTCATCTGTTTAGTCCCAGTTACTTGGAAAGCTGAGGCATGAGGATCTCAAGGCAGGAGGTCAAGGCCAGTCTGGCCAACATACTGAGATCCTGCCTCAACACAAACAATCTATACTTTATATTTTGGTACCATTTTCATTCATTCATTTGTTCATTCATTCACTTCACTCAAAAATACAACCAATGCTGTTATTGTTTGTGTCTGGATGCTTCCCTAAAGCTTCATGTGGTCATGGGGGCAGGGTTTCAGAGTTTGTGACTGATTCATGGTGTAATGCTGGGATTATGGGTGTAAGTGCTACACCCACCCTAGGGCGAATGTGACCTAAAATACAATATAAGGAACAGCAAGAGTCTTCTCTTTGTGTTTCTCCCTTTTTGCTCTTGTTGCTTGTGCTTTCTTCTGCTGCCATGAACTATTACTCCTCTGTCACACCACCCTGCCTTGGAGCCAGCTGATTATAGAGTGAAACCTCCACAAACTGTAAGCTAAGTAAACCTTTCCTTCCCTAATTTTGGGCATCAGGTATTTTGTTCCAGCAATGAGAGAAAAGTAACCAAGACAAATGTTCATAAATAGGAGATGAAAATTAACAAGATGTACTAACATTTCATGTTGGGGCCCTAGATTTTCCATTATTTGCTCTGCTTTATGCTTGGTGTCCAACAACACAGTGATTTAAATGATCATTTATCTGTACTTTCTAAATTTTAACAGTATGTCTCCATTTATTGCTTTAGAGTTCTTAGAAGAAAAATTACCAGCACAGTAGATGTCAAGCTATGCACAAAGATTTACATAAAATAATGATCAACATAGTTTTGTCTTCAAGGTAAAAAAAAAAGATGGGAAATCCAATGTCTGCAATGACGTGGTTAGTTAAATAGATGGTGGTATATTCTTACAGCAAAATTTAAAATATACTCAGAAGAGATTTAATGATTTTTTGGAAAATGTTCATAAGCTATTAAGGATCAATATTAAAGGATCAATATAGTAGATACAGTGTATTAGTACACCCATAAGTCTAATACACAGAATTGTCTGAGATTCTTGCTAAAATGCAGATTCTAATTCAGTTGGTCTAGGCAAGGGTGAAAGATCCTGAGTTCCTAATATACTCCAAGGGATGAGATTGTATTTCTCTATATTTTACAGTCAGAAAGGTAATTTGAGTTTTAAATAAAACTTTATATGAAATATCCCCAAAAGGCAAATCTGTTGAGACTGAAAGCATGCAATTGGGTTGGAGATAAAAATAAGAATTAACAGACACGAAGGATCTTAATAAAGTGATAAAATTTCTAAAACATTTTGTTAACATTAGCATAACTGAATAAATTATTAAATTTATAGAACAATATACTTGAAGTGAGTGAATTATATGATATGTAAAATATGCCTCAGTAAAGTAACTTTTTTTGAGACAGGGTCTCACCATGTTGTCCAGGCTGGGCTTGAACTCGTAGCAATCCTCCTGCCTCAGCCTCCCAAGTGCTAAGATTAGAGGTGTGTGCCACCACGCCTAGTCAATAAAGTAACTTTCTAAAAAGGTTTTTTAAATGACCAGGCTGATTTTTTTTAAATGATCACAAAAAACTTCTTGAACAAATGAAGAGAATCAGAGTGTGGTTTAGTGGTAGAGCACTTACCTAGCATGCTCAAGGCACTGGGGTTTAATTCACAGAACTACACCAAAAAATTACTTTTAAAAATTGAGATATTTTAAATTATAAAAAGCTGTAGGTAGAATGCATGAGGAGTTAGGCTTAATGGGTATTTAGTTTTAGATATGGAAGATGAAAAAGGTTTGGAGAAGAATGGTGGTGATGGCTGTATGACAACACGAATAGACTTAATGCCCTAAAACCATTCACTTCAAAGTGATTAGATTGTTAAGTTTCATGTCACATGTATTTTACTACGATAAAAATGATTAAATAACTACAAAATACTAGCTTTTTAAAAATATCAAAGAAAGATTTCTTTCCCTCTGCTTCCCTTTCAAGGTCCACCTCACCTTGACACTCTTGCAGTAGTAGACTGACTGGGGATTCCCCAAAATTGTTATGGTAAAATCCTAATTGTCATAACTTGTGAACAGGACCTTATTTGGAGAAAAGGTCTTTGCAGGTATAATTAAGGATTTTGAGATGAAGAAGGCATTCTGAATTATCTGGGTGGCTCCTAAACTCACTGATTAATGTTCTGTGACAACACATGAAGGAGAAGACAGACAAAGGAGAAGGTGATACGAAATGGAAGTAGAGTTGCAGTGATGTGGCCACAAGCCAAGGAAACCAAAGAAAGTCAGGAGCCAGCAGAAGCTGAGAGAAATCAAGAACAGTTTCTCCCCTAAAACTGTAGGAGGGCACCTTGGTTTGGGATTTCCATCATCTAAATCTGTGCCAGAATACATTTCTGTTGTCTTTAGCCACCCAAGTTTGTAGAAATTTGCTGCAGCAGTCATAGGACACTAATTTCACCTATCAGTGGTGAGATCTCCAGAGCTGGTTAGATTAGCAGCTCCACTAAGATCTTGGGTTATTCCCTCTACCCCAAGACAGTCAGGAACAGGCCAGCCATGGTAGCAAGAGTCGAGAAGAGAAAGGGAAAGCTTTGTACACACATACATCAAAATAGCCCAGGGAGCATGGTGGTGTGTACCTGTAGTTCTACCCATTCAGGAGGCTGAGAAGAGAAGATTTGTGGAGCCCAGGAGTTCAAGAACAGCCTAGGCAACACAGCAAGACCCCATCGCAATTAGAAAGCAAAGCAGAGAGGCCATGTGGTGGTTTTTAAGATAGGATCCTTTTGGAAACACCTACAAAGACTCTGAGGAATATCAACAAATTAAAAGTGCATTGGCAAGAATGCCTCTTGGCAGCACAGGTGCTCTTTGCCATTGTTTTGCCACCACTCTGACAAGTCATGATGCGGAGGGAGCCTCATAGCCACATGAGGCTCTTTTACACAGATCTCAAACCTCTTTGTAATTATTTTCAGCAACACAATGTGCTTGTAACTAGCACACTCCAATCACTGTGGATGTTTCTCCAGTTCAAAAAAGACCTCTGTGGCTCACTGACCCTGAAGGCAACCCATGACCCTTTTTCCTGTCATAAACCCAACTTTTAAAAACAAAATGCTTTCTTTGAAAAGCATTTAGTAAGACTATAGAGTAGTGGGTCCTAGAGTTTTAAACAATTCTGAAAATGGGAAATCAAATCAGACCACTGCATTTTAAATATCTGTTTACATTCACTAACTCATCCCAGAAAACAAATTTTAAAAAACCTTACACACTAAAAACAAAATAATCCTCACCTAATTTTCCCAATTTACTTTTGAAGCTGGACATTTGTAGCTGAAATAAATTGTATCCATAGCTTTAACTTTCTATTCCAAGTCCATCATGCAATCAATTCACTGCTTCCAATTTTCCAGGGGCTACTTCCAAGACATTAAGAAACTCAATTTCCAAAAACACCCTGTTGGCATTCAAAAACCAATAGAATTACTAAATGCTTTTCCTGGAAAATCCAGGCCACTATGTTCCCCAAATGGGCTTATAAAGAAGCCATATCAATTATATGATGACCATCTGGTTGCTAACAAGAAACTTCTGGAAACCAAGCTTAAAATAAAAATGTACAAACTGGCACAAAGTTTAGAAAATCAACAAAATTTAATACTTACATCACATCTCCCTCCATATCTTCTTACCAGCATTTTTATCTCTAATTCCAGAACTTCCATTTTTCTCAGTTGCCTACTGCTCTGACTTCTTGTCATGGTAAAAGTATCACCAAGATTTCCTATAAGGTTCTTTGTAAATATGACAATGTCAAGAGGTTTATTTTCTCTATGTGTATCCAGGAAATGTGGTGCATAATCAAACTAAACTTAAAATAACTTTTTAGACAGTGACTTTTCTGTTATTTAAAGAATGTTACCACTGCAAAAAGAAGCCCCAAATCCAAAATGTTATTTTAAGAAATACTATATCCTGAGATGATTCTATTTGTGGGTGATCACTTTGGAGGGATATTTTGAGGGACACTTAAAAGATTTCTATACAAATTCTCTCCTCCCCACCTATCTACTCTTTGGTCTTTCACAGAGCCTTAAATTTTCATCAGCATATTTAATAATGGACCCAAACACTACTGAAACCATAGGGCACCTTAGAAATAATTTCCTTCAACTCCCTACATAGATATGTTATGGGGCTTGGCCAAAGTAATACTGCTTCTATAAAAAACATTCCCTGAGCACCTACCCAGCACCCAGAACAGTGCTAGGTACTGGGCAGAGGAAGACAATGTCCCAATCCTACCTTGGTCTGTCTAAATTCATAATTTGGTCTAGAGAGAGGCAAAATTCAATATAAGAGCTTTATTTGGTCACAAGGGCAGAAAGGAAGGTTTGCTGGATTTTTTTAAGGTACAGCATTTGGTACAAAAATTCTCAAACTGCTTGGAATTATTCTCTGAACTAGAAGATCATAATGCGTTGATACGTTCTGACGCGCTATGGCATGGAATTATTGTGAGCCATAAAACCCTATATTCTCAGAAGGTACAAAAATTAGACACCATGGATGGATAAACAAGTCATGGTCTATCTATACAACAGAGTATTATTCAACCTTAAAAAGGAAACAAATCCTGTAACATATTACAACATGGATGGACAAGGAGAACACCATGCTCAATAAAATAAAACAATCACAAATACACAAATACTATATAGCTCCGCTTCGATGTGGTATCTAGAGTAGTCAAATTCAGAGAGGAAAAGTTATATGGTGGTTGCCAGGGGCTGCGGCAGGGAGAGAATGAGAAGTTGTTTAATGGATACAGAATTTCAGTTTTACAAAACAAGGAGGTTCCAGAGATTGGGGGGTCACAACAGTATGACTGTATGTAACACTAGCAAACTTAATACTAAAAATGGTTAAGATAATACATTTTGTGCTATGCATATTTTACCATAATTATTTTAAAAGTTTATGTAAAGTCAAATGCCTTTTTTTATTTTGTTTTGTTGATTTTTTTTTGTTCTGGGGATAGAACTCACAACCTTGAGCTTCCCAGGCAGGTGCTCTGCTGCTGAGCTATATCCCCAGGCAAAATCAAATGAGTTTAAGGTAACAAGCCAAATTCCATTACAGAAAGCTTCAAGCATCCAATCTATCTGCTCAGGTGTGGCAAAGGTGGGACTCAGAAAGCCAATACAATCATTCTAAATAGACTGAATATTCGTAATCCAATTTGTTTAGGACTACAACTGTTTCAGGTTTTGGGGGGGAAGGGGAGGGCTATTTGCACACTTACATAATGAGATCTCTTGGGGATGGGATCTAAGCCCAAACACAAAGCTAGTCTATTTCCAAAGTTTGCAGGTAGCTTTATACTATTATTTTTCGTGTGCCTGCACTTTGACTGTGAGCTGTCACATGATATCAGTGGAATTTTCCACTTGGGGCATCATACTGGTAAGCAAGAAGTTTCAGATTTGAAAGTATGTTGGATTTCATATATTTAGACTAGGGAGGCTCAACCTATGACACAATTAGAAAGCCCCTACTTTCCAAATATTTGAAATTAGGGTACAGGTAGGGAATAAGAAGGAAGGAGAACTAAGGAGACAAGATAATTACTGAAGCTGGGTGGTGAATATAAAGCATGATATGTTGGGATAGCTTCTCTATTCAGTGTGTACTTGAAATATTTCTAGTTATAACCAATAAAAGTAAAAAGCTGTTCATGAGAATTTCATTCTCTGGGCAAATGGCATGAGCTTGTATTTGAAATATTTAGTATAGATGGTTATCTTCAATTCATTATGTTCCAAGTAAGGAAGAATACCTGAAACACTGAAATCAATTAAAAGTAGCAATAGTGTGACCAAATACTATTGTCATGTTTTCTTTTTAATTTTTTGAACAGGATATCTTTACACCATTTAAATCACATACACACACAGAGTCTAGCTCTCATTCCCCTGGTTTACCACTCCCAGGAAATTACCACTCCTAGCTTATAAAGTTTCTTCAACACATTAGCATATTATGCACACTGTCATGTACCTTACTTTTTTATTTAACAGTGTATTTCAGAAGTCTTTCCTTATTGTAAAGAGTATCTTCAATCTTTATTCTAGCTATAGCATATTCCACTGTATGGATATTCTATAATTTATGCACCTCAGGTTGATAGACATGTGGAATGTTTCTAATATTTTCCTATTACAAATCATATACCTACCTTGTGAACAAAATTCGATTAAAATAAAGTCGCTCACTACATACTGAATTATTATACAGCTTAATGATATCATGTTAATAGTATCCTGGGCTGGCATTCTCCCCCACCTCTTCTGGGATATCTGATTCTTTAAGGCATAGCTCTAGCTTACCTAAGCTCTTCCATAAAGTCCTTCCTGATCACAGCAAACACCATTCTTCAGCTCTATGCTACAAATTTTCACACAATTTTGTGTGTACTGATGCATCCAATTGAACTGTCTAATGTGAATTATGTCTTCCTGCGGGGCACATACTATGTGTGCTACCTATACTAATTCTATATTCTGCATAGCAGCTAGCAGAATTAGCAAAAAGAATATGCTCAATACACACCAACTAATTCACTCATATTAGTGAATACTTTCCTTATTCCTGAATCACATGTTTTCTAGTCCTAGATGTCCTTCAGAGAAGGTTCTAGTCAGTATTGTTTGGTGAATTATTGTAAAATCATAATCAAATTGTGAGCCATTGCTAAACAAAATCCAAATCCAACAAATTCAATCCTCTTGGCATGCTCTGCACACATAACAGGAAACATCATGACATTCGGAAGGTGCCCGACAACTCAATTCGCAGGCACAAAATGATATTTAAATAGCATCTGTGGTGGAGACACAGCCAACATATACAAGAAAGTTACAAGTAACACTGATGTAGGGTAGAGAAGAGCTCTCTCACACTTCTAAGGGTAAATTATGCTCAGCATAATTCTCAATCACATTTTAATTT
The DNA here is from genome assembly GCA_004027295.1 of Dolichotis patagonum. Classification (NCBI taxonomy): domain Eukaryota; kingdom Metazoa; phylum Chordata; class Mammalia; order Rodentia; family Caviidae; genus Dolichotis; species Dolichotis patagonum. The sequence continues at coordinate 69,628 of PVJX010005394.1, forward strand.
TACTCTGCAATCTATTTCATTCATTCAATCAAACTATATTGAGGGAGGCCAGGAAAGCCTCTTGAGAAGATGGTTTCTGAGCTGAAATATGCATGACAAGCAGGAGCAGCAATCCAGGTAGGGTGAAGTCTCTGGCCATTAGCAGAGATACACAGATGGCAAATCTGGTTCCTACATAATTGCTGTTTAAAGCACCCCTGAATGTGATTTTATTTGGAAATAGGATTGCCGCTGATGATCATGTTAAGAGGAGGTAATCTGGGTGGGCTCTAATGTTATGACTGGTATACTTATAAAAAGGAAAAATTTGGGTAGCTATGCACATGGGGAGAATGACACATGACGATGAAGGCAAAAATCAGGTTGATGTACAGAGTGTGATTGAAAAGTATGGTGATTATTTTAATTTTTAAACTTATTACAGTAAAAGTCACATTGCCATTAACTGCTCCCAAAAATACTCCCTCCCACTTTGAACATACTTATCCCATCATTCTTACCATTTTCTGAAGCAGTTCTGGAAGTCCTCTTTTGTTAGTGTCTTTAGTTATGCTGTTATGGCTGTCTCAATGACCTGAATCAATCCAAAACATTTATCTTTCATACTCACTTTGATTTTGGAGAAGAGTCAGAAGTTGTATGGTGTTAGATCCTGTAAATAAGGTGGATAAAACACCCCATAATGTCTTTATAAGCCTGCCTTTCTGTTGGATGACACTTTGCAGCAGAATTCACTATACTTTTGATCATACCTCATAAAGACACTCACAAAAGAGAACTGCTTCAAAAAGTGACAAGAAGGATGGGGTAAGTATATTCAAAGCAAGGGGGAGTATTTAAAGGATTAATGCCAATGTGTCTTTTACTACAATCAAATTTTTAAATTGTAAACATTTACTGTATGTTTTTACCTTTTATCTATAAAAATTAAAATTTAAAAATGCCAGAAATCCATCCAAAGCCCTAAGAGACATGGAAAAAAACTTCCCTTACAGCTATCAGGAGGAACCAGTTAAGCCGACCCTTGATCTCAGACCTCCAGCCTCCAAAGCTGTAAGATTATAGTCTGTGGAATTTTTTCATAGCAGTAAGTACATGCTAAAACAATGGATATTAGGTACAATAAGTATCACATGACACTAAAAGTCACCTCCAATCAATTACAGCAGCAGAATCCTTGTCCTAAATAAAATGTTGCCTAGAACTTCAGTATGTTAACAAATGGAGAGGATCAAAAGGGTTACTCAAAAGAAAATATTCCACCACTTGCTAATCCATAAAGTACGTATCTTCTCTGATCCCATGAGTTCTTTCAACCCCATTTGAAAAGAACTTAAAAGAAGAAAAAGAATCTTTCAAAACAGACTGGAGCCAGAAAGCCTGGGTGACAGAGAGAAGAGGTGATTACATCACAATATTAAGTGATTATGATTACCACTACCATACAAGAGTCTCTACTATCAGCTGAACACTACGTCCATTCTTTACACCAATTTCCAATTTTTTGTCATTTTCTTTAGTGAAGTAAAATCAGAGAAGTTGTGTTTAAAATATAGTCCCTGCATTCATCTCTTTGGACTTCCGTAACAAAATAGCACAGACTCAGTGCTTAAGTAATAAAAACCCATTATCTCTTAGTGTTCTGGAAGCTGGAAGTTCCAGGCTAAAGTATAGGTAGGTTTCATTTCTCGTAAGGTCTCTTTTCTTGGCTTGCAGATAGCTACCTGCTTGGTGTGTCATCACATGGTCATCCCTCTGTGTATGCATGCCCCTGGTGTCTGTTTCTGTCTGTCTGTCTCTATCTGTCTCTCTCTCTGTCACATACACAGTTTCTCTGTCTGTCTCTGTCTCTGTCTCTGTCTCTGTCTCTTGTCTGTCTGTCTGTGTCTCTCTCTCTCTCTCTCTCTCTCTGGGGATTGAACCCAGGGTGCCTTTGCACTGAGTTACATCCCCAGTCCCTTTTAATTTTGAAACAGGGTCTTGCTAAATTACCCAGGCTGTGCTTGAATGTGTAATCGTCCTGTCTCAGCATCCTAGAATACTGGAATTACAAGCATGCCCTCCCCCATTCCCAGCCATTCTTTTCTTATAAAAGTACCAGTCACATTAGATCAGATCCACTCTAACAGCTCATTTTAACCCAATCACCCCTTCAGAAATCCTATCTCCAAATGTAGTCACATTCTGAAGTATGGAGGGTCAGGACTTCAACATAAAATAAAAGGGACATAACCCAACCCATAACTAACTCTCAGAGAAAAAAAAACCACAAGAGCCCACATACCACCCTACAACCACTTGAGTCCAGAGGCCACTTTCCTTGGATCACACTGCCTAGCTCTAAAATGTTCATTTGCTATTTTACAGATACATCATTTGAACAGTAAGATATTTTGGTTAATCTTTTGAAAAACTCTCTTAAGGTCTTAAGGAAGCTCTCCAGAGAGTTACCCAGCAGGCCTCATGTAAACCATCTGGGAGGGGCCCAGCCTGAGACCAAACCTAAACTTCCACCTTCCAGGGGAGGGTTCCCACACCGGCTCCTAGCACTAGTTAGAGAACTGGGAAAGGGAATGCCCCCAAGAATTGCTCCAATTTCAGGCTCACTGACATATGAGAGATTCCCTGAGACCTGCTTTCCTGTCTGTATCTCAGCCTCAGGGTAGTTCACTCTAGGCCAACTCAAAAACTCCTAAACGAAAGTACAGCAAACATTTGCACTATCTATCACAAAACCATGCTGTTGCACAGTGTTAGCAGAGGCTCTGACAGTTGCCGCACCTGCCAGGATGCAAGGCAGTATCTTCAAACTTCTGCCACTGCCACTTCCACTTCAGACACTGAATGAACAAATGATGGTACCTTGTTGTACCCTTCCCTGAGCAGAAAAGTGATGTTCTCAAGAGTGAAGTGGCAGGGATCTTCGTAAGTATCATTCTGGGGAAGGAGAGGAAATATGACCAGGAAAGTCCTTCGGTGCTGAGCACAAGAACCCCGTAAATTAAAAATTCTAGAATAAACACTCCATCAAAATACTTAGGTGCCAAACATTGTGTGCAGGGTAATGACGACTAGAGACCAAGTTTTGGTTAAAATTTGACTAAGAAAACAAATCTGGTCCAAAATAAAACAGTAAACGCTATTATTTTTTAAAGGAAAGTACAAAAAATGTCAATATGCAGTGGAAAAACTGAAAAATGAAGAAACATCAGAAAAGACTGTATAGGAGAAATAATAAAGGTAAAAATGACTATCACATGATTATCTTATTTTACATTCATTAGATTATATTTACATGTTACATTTAGTACACTACATCTAATGACATGTTCTACTTAACAGACCTACTGCAAAGTAAATATTACCTCTTTAGTAATGAGAGTCTATTTCAAACTACCTCAATTCTAATTGAGACATGTCATCAAATATTACCAAAAAGATGTTTATCTGGGTATTACCTCTCAAATTTACACACACACTCATTCCATGGTATACAAAGTAAAAGCCAGTTTTAGGCCAATCCCAAAAGAAAACTAGTAAATATACGTTCCCCAAAGCTGAAAGACAATCAATCCAACAGTCACTAGAGAAAACGTAGTCTCCTCCAAGAATTATGGTAGATGAGATTCAATTTTCGTGTTTCTAATTTATGAATCAAGTTTATGTCAGGCAGGAAATAAATGCCTGATGGAAACAGGTCAACCTATACATTGCTGGTGGAAAGGCAAGTTAGCAATGTCTATCAAAACCATAAGGACATGGGTTCTTAACAACTCCATTGGTAAGTGTTTATTCTATGGACAGATTCACATAAAAGAGGGTGACCTGTTGCAGTAAAGTATAAAACAACCCCAAAGAGGACTCCAATTAAACAGAACAAGGTGCTGAACCAGAAAGAGACATTAAGCAAAACAAGCTGATTGGTTCATAACTTGTATACCATTGCCAGTTTGTGAGCTTTAAAATATTTTTGCATAAACATAGATAAATTCTAGAGAATGAAAAATTTAAAAAGCCATACATAAGGAGCTTTTAAGATCTTTTGTACCATTTGAATGTATTTACCACAAATTTATAATTTTTTACATTTATAACACATAAAAAAATCCACGGGCGATGAGAATTTATGAAAATACAGCCTTAAATTTCTCTCTGCAATGTATTGAGTCTTAAAGGAAAGGTCAATGACCTTTAACAGGCTGATTCCTACTCAGGAAGTAGCAGAGCACAGCTATGCATGAGCTACATGAACAAAACATGCAACCTAATTGTTTTTGGGTCTTTTGTTTGTTTGTTGAGACAGGGTCTCTCTAGGCAGTTCAGGCTGGCCTTGAACTCATGGTGATCCTCTTGTCTCAGCCATCCGAGTACTGAGATTACAGGTATGCACCACCCCAAGCAGCCTTCTAAATAGTTTCTAATTAGTTATCATTTAATCAGAAAACTAAAAAACTTTCCATACTCAAATTTTTATCAAAGCATTTTTTACAATTTTAAAGGGCAAAGATAGGTAACAGAAATACAATCCAGGCCACAATGAATTAGGTATCCTGCTCAGTAGATGGTAAAAAATATTAGATATATTGTAATTTCTTTAAGAAAAAAATAAACTCTGAAGGGTTTAAGTACACACATGGCTATGTAGTTTTACATGTAATAGTAAAAACAAAATTAGAAACTAAATGTATACAAAAGGAGAATGGCTGAATAAACTATACAGTAGGCATATAAGAAAATAACATTAAAAACTTTATCAGTATATATTATAGATACAGAAAGATAAGTATATTTAAGCTAAAAAAAACTCACTGTAATAACATTTTTGGCATGGACTTATTTGGAAAATGATATAAATGAGTATATATTTAGACATGTGTATTGAAAAAAGTTACAAGGCAAGAAAGCAAAAATGAATCGTGGTTATCTCTGGAGAGTAGGATTACAGGAGATTTTGTGTATGCATATTTTGGATGATCTCTAACATTACTATAAAAACTTTTTTTTTGTACCAGGAATCGAACTCACAATCTCCCACTTGCCAGGCAGGTACTTATGCCACTGAACTAAATCCCTGGCCCTATAAAAATACTTTTAACTTTAAAAAACACTGGCTATCTTCTCTAATGTTCTTCCAATTTCAACATAAAGAATTCTCATTCTCTCCCGCCCCTTTGCGGGTCTTTTTAATGGTTTGTCTGATCTTTAGAAACTAGAAAGGGAGAAGGTGATAGGTCTAACATTTTCAAAGCTGTTTCTTCCCGCTTTTAAATGCAGTTGTTATGCTAGAGGAGTGGTTTCTCATTAAGGGCAACTGTGCCCTCCCAGGAACATTTGGTGATATCTATGGACACTTTTTGTAGTCACAATCTGTGCTGCTGGCATCCAGTTAGTAGACATCAGAAATGCTGCTGAACATCCTACAAGGCATAGGTCAGCCCCCACAAAAGACATAACTAGCCCCAAAGGTCAACAATGCTAAGATCAAGAAATCCTATCTCAGATTGAAATTTCAGGTAACTTGCTTTCCAGTTTTCAGGTTTATGATGACTAAATCAAATAAAAGAGGCAAAACACATAGGATAATCTCACTGAATACAGCTATGATGTTAATCCTTTCCCACCCCTACCCACCCAATTCATTCAGCAGATAACTGTAAGTCACACACAGACACTCTGTCTGCTGCAGGATTCCTCCTTTTGTTCTCCAGAGTGTTTGTTCAATGCCCAAGACTTTTCTTACATGACACAAGCAGAATTAAACATAAACCCACAAGCCAGGATTAGAGATAAAGACTCCCTACCTAGGAAAGTCATACCAAACATGGAACAATTAAGTCTCTTTTACAAAAATGAACAATAAATTAGAGCTTATCTAATCAACAAAGACAAAAGGACTTAATATTATCCCAAAGTTCCTGATTCATGAAGGCTATTTTAGTTTTACTAAAAATTAGCTATGCATAACAAATCTCACAGAGCACACTAATTAATACAACTTTATAACTCTGTACCCCAATGTTTTAAGCACATTACAGTTACCAGCTCCCTCCAATTTCTATGCACAGCTCATTACATCAAATGGTGTACAATGCACATGACTATCTTAAAAAACCCATACAACATGAAAGCAGTTACTCTGGCTTGCTTCTATATTGAGATGCAGCTATATCTTTTGCTATAAATAACTGGTTTAATTCAGTGTGCTAAATTTCAGAATCTCCTTAAAAAATCAATACTCACCAGAAGAGGTGGCTGTTCCTTATTTTTCAGACATTCATTAATCTCTAGGGCCTTGGGACTCTAACCCCAAATCCCCTCACACCATTCTCCCTCTACCTCACTTCAGTAAAATTGTTCTCGATTACTAAGATCGCAAATTCTCCCACTCAAATGTTTCCATACTCATCTACAGAGCATTGCCCTTTCCTCCTCCTCATTCACATTTTACCAGACACATCTTCAGTCCACTTTCCTCCTGTGCCAATTTCTGGTGGCCACTAGTGAGGTCCATCCCCCTCCTTTTGAAGTTGTGAGATCTAATGCTCTAAACAGGACCAATCACTGGAAATGCCAACTACAGACCTCCAAAAACAGGTCTATCAAGTAAGCTTTATAGCATAATTCAAAATAAGAGAGGGACTCTCCATTACCGTTGTACTCTGTGCCTCTTTCTTGATTCAAAGAAGCTAAAATCAGTGAAAGTATATTTTGATCTGGTGTTGGCTACACAGACATGCATAAAATTAAACAAGCTGTACTCTTGTGTGCATTTTATGTATGTGTGTTATATTGCTGTTAAAAATTTTTGAAGTAATTTTACACTATGTAAGCCTCTAGATAAAGTAAGCACAATTTACACATCACCCACATCAGTATTTTTCAAACTGTTTTCAAACAGGGATACCACCAGTTGGTGGGCTATATAATCTATTTAGAAGGTCCCGACCACTTTTTTTTTCCTGGCACAGTCGTGCAGTGGAACCCAGGGCCTTATACATGCTGGGCAAGTACTTGACCAATAAGCTATCTCCCCAGCTCTTGTTATATTATTTTTGAGACATGGTCTCACTAAGTTGCTCAGGTTGGCCTTGAAGTTGCATATCTTTCTGCCTCAGCTTCCTCGATTAAAGGTATGTGTCATCATGTTGGTGTGACAAGCATGTTTTTAGTGTAATGGGGAACACAAGAGATGCACACATTGAAGGCAATTACTATTTTAATAAACTTTAATTTGAGTTACATGTGTTTATACACTGTACACATGCAGACATGCAGATGAAATTGTCAGAGGGTTTTTTTTAAACTGTAGGATATAATCAAAATGCCTAGGAAGGCTACAGACATAGCTCAGTGGTAGTTACTTCTCTAACACGCACAAAGCCCTGAATTTGATCCCCAGCGCCACACATAGTAAGAAACATTGCGTACACCAACAAATAATGATTCAAAAGCCAGACTGACCTAGACTCTAACCTTGATTGGCTATATTTATGCCTAAAAATAAATAGTCTAACCTCAGTTAGCCCCCATTTTGCCATCTCTAACACTGGGGGAGGTAACATTACTTCCTGAGATTGCTGTAAGGTCTCAGTGAAGTGGTAAAATCTGGCCAGAGAGAGCTATTTAGATACTGTCTGCAGCCTCCACAGCCATTTACTGGTGCCCTAAACTAGGATTTCTTACCACTAAGAAGAAAATTTTACAGTGGTTTACAGAGAAAGGCAGTGCCATGGCTCAGCTGCCATCACATGACCCCACTGAAGTCCCTTGGAAAACAAAACACTAACATTTGAAAGCAGTCAGCAAGGCAAGGGAAAAGCTATCACCCCAGCTCAGTTGGTGATACATCGTCAGGCTTTGGATTCTGACCAGAGGGAAAACCACTTTCCAAGATAATAGGGTTGTTCTCATTATTTTTGACAGGAGGTGGAGAAAGGCAGAGAAGAAGAAGTCCTCTATGAAGAAATAAAGCATTTGTTTTAAGCAAATCACTTTGAAGACAGGTGGTTTCATTTTGATTTTTAAAAACGATGCTTAAAACACTTACAAGGTGACTCCAGGTACCAGCCAGGGACTTGCCAAGAGACAGTTCTCCCAAAGTGTCCAAGCAGTGATGGTTGCACACTGGAGGTGAGAGGGGACCCGCACAGAGAACACAGGGCAGTCTTCATCAGCTCGTAGTCACAACTAACTAAAAGTTGTTCACTAAATTATCCAAAGGAACTATTCATTCAACAAACATCTGCTGAGCATCTACTAGGTATCCAGAACTGAGTTAGGAGCTGGGGATATGGTGGAAATAGAGAAGGCCCCTGCCCTCTCAGAGCTGAAATTCTGGTGGCAGAGATAGCAGTGCCTAGTAAATCAATGAGTCAACAACGTATTTACAGGTTGTGATATAAATACTCTAAGAAATAACTATGGTGATGTGAGGAAAGGAAATGTAAGATGGAGGAAGTCCCTTTAGATAAGATGGCCCACCATAAAAAAGCACACTGCAACATCCGAGAGAGGAGAAAGAGTTGCCAAGCAAGGCACCAAGGAAAGGGCATTCCTGGCACAAAGAACTGCAAGCGCCTGGACTCAGAGGCAGAAAAGGACACGGTAGGAAGTCACTTTGATGGAAAGTAATGCCATCAGGAAAGTGACCTTGAGGCTGATAAAGTAGGCAAAAGCCAGGCCATAGTAGGCCTGGCTGGTCCTAGGAAACAGCTTGGATTTCAAGGAAGAGCAACATAGAACTGCAGAGGGCAGGTATACTATGATACATTGCTTGGATGCTGGTTAACATAAAAGGTCTTCTTAAATCTTATTCATAGGCCAAGTGTGTAGGTGATATGATGTCTCCAAAATCAAGGATAAAAATTAGCAACTATCAGGGCGCACTGATACACAATTATTGAGTAGTTTTTCCAGCTAAAGGCAAATGGCTTCAGCTTAAATATGAGACGAAATATAAGGAACTCAATGGGGGGGGAATATAAAGCACATAGTAAAATTAATAAGGCAGGCTCTACAAAGTGCCCTACACACACACACACACACACACACACACGGATTGACTTGAATGGGTAATCAAAACAACCTGATGAAAACGCACCATGACAATGCCCTGTGAATACTTCTGATCCAAAAATCAGACAAACTACTGAGCAGTTTTCATCAACGGTGATTTTTTTGTGTTCTCCCTCACATCAGCTGAATATTAAGTACTCTTAACTTGGAAACTCGAAGCTGAACCAGAAATGGCGCTTCTGAATTACCACTCTCCCTTGAGAACCCATCACAGAACCTCCTGACATAGGTCCCCAAGCCTCGGCGTCTTTTTAACTCAAATGTATCTGTGAGGCATAAGCCTGACTCACTCAGATCCTGGCCCTTGGACTTTGTTTTGGAAGTATCACCTAGTCATGACTAAAAGGATAATCAGGATTATGGGCTTGAGCAAGGCCAGCTGGCTGACCCCAAGATCAAACCTATGACACTGACCAAGACCTTAGAGGCCTCTGAGGCTGCCCTGAAACAATCTGGGTCAGCAATATTGGTGGTATCTCATAGGTCACAACAGACTGCTTGTACAGATGGGAACAAATCAGGTAATCAAGCGCCAGATGCCTTCACATTCATTACTTCAAATAATCTAGCAATTCTGTGAAGGGATTGATTGAAATTTTCAGGTGAAAAAAATAAGACATGGAGGAATTCTTGTTATGGCTATATAGATAGCAGAGTAAGGATTTGAACTTAGCCCGATAGTTTGGCTTGGCATCTAGCAATAGAACAGCATTCTTCATAGGCCTCAGCTGACTTTTTATCCTACCTCCCATCTCATTCTTATCTCTTCCTCAGCACGGGAAAGCTGGATTCCACACCTGGCTTCATCCCAGACTCCCAAATTGGCAGCTGGCTCAGAAATGCTACTTGCTTCCAACTCCAGACAGGGAACCCTCGCTGCCACAACAGATGCCTGCCAGGGGCTTGACTGGATGGGGCTGTCTGAGTGAAGTGTCCCTTAGAGAAAACTCATCTGGCTGTAAACAGCAGCCAGAGAAGGAAAGAGAGACCAAATGGGATGGGGGGTGTTGTTCAAAGTCTTCATAAACACCATTACAAAACAGGACCTGGCCAAAAGGAGCTACTTCTGTCACAGAGAACAACTTGGGAACAGAAATTCCCTTTTGCCACAAAAAAGAAAACTGAACCTGGGTCCAAGTGGGAAATGTATGAGTCGCCATTTCAGAAGGACTGAGCTGAGATCAAATTCTCTGTCATGTCTCCCTCCTAGCCTATGACACAGTCAGGAACTGGCTACAAAAGATGCAAATGTAATAACAATCAAAACAGATGTATGGCCTACTTACACTCTCAGATAGCTCTGCGGCACTCTGGGCTTTGGCTGCTGAAACCTCCATTCTGTGGAGAATGAAATGGTGATTTCTGGCTGACTAACCTCCAGGCAGGAGTGAGTTCTGCACTCGTCATGAACTGCAAGCCTCTCTGATTCACTTGGCAGCAGAATTATTCTAAGCATCCTGTCCCATACCCAAGCCGCCTGCCCCTCCCACTTCACATTCACACTGGCGGGGGTTTTTCTTTCCTTTTTTTTAATTCTTTACATTTAGTTCTGTCACAAATCAAGTGAAACTCATTTTTCAAAATTAATCCAATCTCTGACACTTGAGAGAGTGGAACCTTTACAGCCAAAGAGGAGGGAGAGCCACCTAATTAGGAAGAAGTTACAATTAACATGAGAGAGAAGAGTTGGAGAACCGCAGAGTCTGCAGTAACAGCAAAATGGAGATTATTTGAGACAGCTGAGATACTCCACCCAGGCCTCCAAAAGGAGACATGCACGGGAAACAAAGGGCATATGGTGTTTGCTTTCTTCAACATCCGTTCCCACCGCTAAGAGCTGCACCAGCAAACGCTTATTACTTACATGTGGACAAACCCTGCCTTGAAACAGACTCTGAAATACAGCTCATAATCACTTAAGTTACTCTGCAGTACACAGACCTACCTTGATTTTTTTATTGCTTATAAAGTAGGATTTAACGAAGTCCTAATAACTGGCGTAATGTCTATTTGGCTTAGTTAAGCATGAATTATACTTGAAAGAAAGTCCATTTTTGTTAATTTCAAGTTCACACTGTAACTGGAACACTGATATGTTCAGAAGAGAATCTTATTTTTCCCAAGGATTCTAAAGGGCTAACTTAACAACTAGATACAGGTGATTTTCTATTATTCAGTACTAGCCATATTTTAAATATTTGTATCCTAAAGCAAACAGGTTTTCTAATATAACTTAAATTATTTATTTCTCACATATGTTAATGCGAACACCATCCCCAACATGTATTGTGCACACTATTAAACTGTCCTAAGATAAACCTCAGTGTATTCCCTGAGCATAAGAAACTCCTAAATTGGTGAGATCTGTATTGACGTCACTTTTCAGAGACTTGTAGCTAGAGTTGGTTTCAAAAATGTTCCCCTACTATTATTACTCTCCAGTCTTTTGAGATCATGAGTTACATTCACTATCACACAGTCAGGATTGCCTACTTGCCTATAGCCAAAAAGTTCAAAGTCAGAGGACTACTTTGCCTGTGCTTAACATAGAAAAAAGCTCCCCAAAGTGAAAGGAATTGAGGGTCAAACAATCCAACATCGTTGCTCAAAAACCCTCAGTGAGTACCGCTGGTTCCCATCCTTTTTCTCTGGCAGGGTCCATTATTGGTCAGAGGCCTGCAATCTCAGCTCCGGAGGGGCAGCCTAATCACTTCTAAGCCAATCAATGGTCCAGAGTGGACAACAGAAACTAAACTCACCCAATGGGCATGAAGGAAAGGACTCCTCCATACAATTTGTGAACAGCAAAGCAAAAGACCCCACTGCCAATAGATACCATCCTACAACCAAGGAAGTCAGCCCCTGGCCAGAGCTACTACCAGATTGGCACTGTGGAAGAGAGACGGCAATAACACAGGTTTCTGATGTCATATTGAGGGGCTGGTCACACTGCCTCAGGCCACCTCATCCTCTAGTCTTCCAATTATACAAGAAAAAAATGGGGGGGTTCTTTTTTGGTTCGGGAATTGAACTCACAACTTCACACTTACCAGGCAGGTGCTGTGCCACTAAGCAGAATCCCCAGCAAACATGTGTTTAAGACAGTCCCAGACAACAAGTTTGTTATGCGCAACCTAGAGCATGCTGACAGGGATGGACTAAGCAGTAGCTGGGAAGCCAAGAGCAAGAGTTTGTAATTTGGCAAAGAGATTCCTTAAGGTAAATAATATACTCACCAAAAATTTCTCCTTAATGTTAAAGGAAAAGGAGAAATTATAATGAGTGGTTGCCCAGGGCACCGCATGGAAAGTAGGGAGTGACTACAAATGGGCACAAGGCATATGGCCCAAAGGATGATGGAAATGTTGAAGAATTAGACTGTGGCGATCATTACACAACTCTGTAAATATACTAAAAGTCAGTGAAGGGAGCACTTTAAATGGGGTGATTTTACGGTATCTAAAATATATTTACTAAAACTTTTTAAAAGCTGTAAGGATACAGATTAAAACTTCCTCCACCTCTGATGATGGCACAACCCCCCTTAAATCCTTCCTTCAGTAGGTACCCTCAGAGTTCCTTACAAGGAAGCCAGGTGTTGATGCCCACCTACAATCCTGCCATTTAAGAGACTGAGGCAAGAGGATAGCAAGTTTGAGTCCAGTCAGTTCAACTTAGTGAGACACGTGTTTCAAAATAAAAGAGGGCTCTGGATGTACTTCAGAGTGTGAAGGCCCTGGGTTCAATCCCCAGTACCACCCAAAATTTTAAGAAGTTCTTTACAACAGTGCAAGATCCCACTCACCTCCTTGCCTTGCTTCCTCACACTTCCCATCTTCCTGGCAAGGCTGACTTTCAAGATAGGTGCCCTCCTCCTCAGTGGCTCCCATCCATTCTCTCTGCCTGATCATATTCCTTCTGACCTACCCTAGACTCTGAGGCCTTCTGCGTGTGTGTGTGTAGGAATTGAGCCCAGGGCCTTCCAGGCTGACCTCAAACTTGTGGTCCTCCTGCCTTACTCCCTCTGTGCATGCGAGAACTGGATCACAATGGGTATAGAAAGTGTGTTTCAGGCAGTCCCTCTCCTGAGGCTCAGCTCCCAGGGCCTAGAGCAATACAGGGACACAGAAGACACCTGGTAGGCACTCACTGCACTCCTCTCATCTTGATCTTTCCAGAAGGGCTGCCGTTTCTCCCACAGATCATTTGTGTCATCCGAGCCAGAGGTTTGAAAGCCAGAAATATGTTCCAGATGTCCTTGCTCTCACCCACACCCGCTGTCCTACAATGACTTCAAGCTCAGGACAGGACAAAGCCTGCTCCAGACACCCACAGTTTGGAAGTCAGGCCCTGGCAGAAACCCCTCCTACTGATCACCCTTAGCATTTCTGTTTCTCTGCTCAGACACTCTCTGTGGCAGAAGTTCCGGGAGACAATGCAAAATGTATCTCACAACTTATAAGCTTCAGAAGAGGATAGTGAGAGCACCAAAATTTTTTCCTCAACTATGGGGTTTCCCTTACCTTAAATAAGAAAGGAAAGTCATAAATACAATAATGGGAAACTTTTGAAAAAAAACTGCAAGAGAGGGACCAAAGACAGAAAGAAAATTGTGAACATCCGTCCACACATGGTGTTCCATCTTCCTGTTTGACCTCAGGAAAAAGTTAATAGTACAGTTTGGGAAAGGTTGAAAAGCCACTTGCTGAGTTGTCTCAGTTATCAAAACAGAAAAAGCCTAGGGAAATAGGAAAAAGAAAGGGAAAAGATTATATATGTATGTGTATCACATACATATATATATACATATACACATCTTATATAATATACAAGATAGATAATTATATATATACAAGATATATATTATTTTACTAATCTCTGTGCTTTTACTGTTCAATTGTTTGATCTTTTTTTCATGCCTATATCTTGTAATCTGAACAACTACTTAGAAGATAACAATATGCAATATATTAACCGTTGTTAATCTCCTATGATTTTGTTTTGAAACTCTGTATCTTTTATTCTTTCTTCATTTTAAATTTTTTTTAAAAAATCAGAAAAATTCATATGTTCTACAAAGGGAAACAACCTGCAAAAGCCCACCATGAGATCTGCTTCAGTACAACAAAGACAGCCCGCTTTCCAGCTTGTCTACACACCACTAAAATGAAAGCCCAAACGCAGGAGCAGAGGAAAGCGCTGAACTGACACTTTAAATACTCACAATGGTAATTTCAACTCCTACCTCATAATCATGACTTCTCTTTTCCATATTTGGGCCCTGGCCTCCCTGGACACACTCCATGAGCCTTTGCAGACATTATCTAATGCTAGGAAGGTCAGCGGGCTAACCATTAAGCACTTTTTTCTCCTCACTCTGACTTCAGCGAGTCTGGACACAATCATCAGAAACTCACTTCCCTTTTGGGGCTGGTACCTGGTAAAATTTCTGACATACTCTGGGTGCAAGAGAAGCTCTTAGGATGCCAGAAAGCTTGTCTTTAAACATCTCAATCTGGTTCTTACAGTGAGTTTTCCAAGTTGTCATTACTGCCCTCTTGCCCGCCCCTAATAAACAAAACTGACAGCTTTACTATCAAATCACTTCCACTGCTTTTTTTTTCCTTTTTCCAAATACCTGCCAGGCTCATCCCTAGAGGCTCTAACTGAGCAGGTCTGGCAGGGCCCTGGGAAACAGGGCTGCTTAAACTCTTCCAAATGATTCTTGTGATCCACACAGCCTGAGACAGAGGGCAGTCTCGAAGGGTAGACATCTTTGCTACTAAAAATAGCATCACCTGGGAGCCTCTTGGAAATGCAGCATCTCAGCTTCTCCATACCCAGCCACTGCTAGCCCAACCCTGCATGAGAGCATGCATTTTACTAACAGCATCAGGAGAGGGCACATCAGTTGGAGGAGCATGGGCTACACCAACATCTGGCTTTAGAATCTTCTTGGTTATGTTAATGGGAGAGCACCATCAAAAAGCATGCTGGAAATTTTTTTCAGGGTTGTGTTTTTATTTTGTGGTGCTGGGGATTTTAACAGGGACTTACACAGGCTAGGCAAGCACTGTGTCACTGAGCCACACCCCAGCCGCTTGGCATCTTATTGATGAACAACAAGGCCCAATCACGCATCCTCCTTCCCTGCCCTCCCAGAAAATAGAACTTGTCAGGTTAAATATAAAGGGAGTCAAAAACTAGACACAACCTGTTTTATAAATTAAAGCAATACATTTTTCCATTTGTGCTGGCAATATCAACACTTTCATTACTGCACATGTTTAAAGCCATCAGTCACATTCAAGTCCTAGAGAATCAAGACAGCAGAACCTACAAAATCTTTTAGTATTTAGGAACTTTACATGGAACCAAGGCATGCCAGGATAAACACTTCTTGGAGCAAATGAGAACTACTAATTGCATTCATTCATAAAAATCAATATACTTAAAGAAACTTTTAAAAAAATCCATATGCTTATTTCCCTTCAAATAACATTGTAAGGCATTCACAGGAAGTTGTGATTTCAATTGAGATGTGGCTGCGTATTAAAAAACAATCTCATAGTACCCTACCACAGAGCTCAGCCAAGATTCCCAGCAGGCTCTCAGAACCTGACAGATTTGGGTACCCCCTCATGCTAATTAATTACCATCTGGTTTGGGGTTTTTTAAACATAGCAGAAGCCTCCCAGACAACGCTGTACAATCATACAATTAGAGGTAAGAGAGCACAGACTGAGTTAAACCACCTACAAGCTCAAACCCAGATCTAGCATTTACAAACTGTACTCCCTGGGCAAGTTACTTAACATCTCTGCTCCATGGAAAGCACTTCATAAAGGTTTGCTGCTTTTCTCACCTAGCATATAAGCCCATAAATGGTAAGATACCAGAACTGTGTACACAGTAGGTGCTCAATTATTACAGCTGGTTGGAGGATATTCAACCTGGATTGTACCTGGGATCGAACTCGCAACCTTGCGCTTGCCAGGTGGGCACTTAGCCGCTGAGCTAAATCCCCGGCCCCACAGTATTAATATTATATAGTAACATTCACAGTAGTAATACAGCAGAAGGAATCGGGATGTTGCAACTATTTAATCTACCCATTTTCACCTATTTTAAGTACTCATGACAATGAACAAGTGCTA
>PVJX010005395.1:0-85840 GCA_004027295.1 Dolichotis patagonum
GTCAAATAAGCAATAACACAATTATAACAGGAGATTTTAACACGCCATTGACACAGAGGGACAGATCAACTAGACAGAAAATCAGCAAAGAAATAACAGAACTGAATCATACCTGTGAACAAATGGACTTGATAGATGTATATAGAGTTTTCCATCCAACAACATCAGAATATACATTCTTCTCAGCAGTACATGGGACTTTCTCTAAAATGGACCATACACTAGCCCACAGAACATATTTAAGTAAATGCAAAAGAGTTGAAATTATCCCATGCATGTTATCAGATCATAGCATGATGAAACTAGAAATTATTCATAAAAGTAACTGCAAAAAACCCACAACATGGAAATTGAATAATACACTCTTGAGCAATCAGTGGGTCACAGGAGAAATTAAAGAAGAAATTAATATCTACAAGCAAATGAAAATACAAGTACAACTTAGCAGCATCTGTGGGATGCAATAAAAGATATCCTCAGAGGAAAATTTATGGCACTGAGTTCCCACATCAGGAAGACAGAAGGAACACAAATAAACAACCTGATGCTACACCTCAAACATCTAGAAAAAGAAGAGCAAGCCAAGCCCAAAGCCAAAAGAAGGGAGGAAATTACAAGAATTAGAGCAGAAATTAATGCAATAGAGACTAAGAAAACAGTACAAAGGATCAATGAATCAAAGAGTTGGTTCTTTGAAAGAATAAATAAAATTGATAAGCCCCTGGCCAACCTTATTAAAAAAAGGAAAGAAAAAACTCAAATTCATGCAATAAGGAATGAAAAAGGTGAAATTACTACAGACTCTGTGGAAATACAGAAGATCATCAACACCTATTTTGAAAACCTCTGCTCTCATAGGTTCGATAACACTGAAGAAATAGACAGACTCCTAGATAAAGATGAACTACCAAAGCTGGATCAGGAAGATGTAAAACTGCTGAATAACCCCATTTCTATTACTGAAATGGAAAATGTAATTAAGACCTTGCCAACAAAGAAGACCCCAGGCCCAGATGCAGAATTCTACAACAAATACAAAGAAGACTTAATGGTGACACTCCTCAAACTCTTCAATGAAATTGAAAGAGAAGCAATTCTTCCTAAGTCATTCCTGGAAGCAAATATTACTTTAGTACCAAAACCTGAGAAAGACCAAACTAAAAAAGAGAACTATAGACCAATCTACCTAATGAACATAGATGCAAAAATTCTCAATAAAATATTGGCAAACAGGATGCAGCAAATCATCAAGAAGATTATTCACCCTGACCAAGTGGGATTCATCCCAGGAATGCAGGGATGGTTCAACATATGTAAATCAATAAATGTAATTCACCATATCAATAGAACCAAAAGTAAGAACCACATGATCATCTCTATAGATGCAGAAAAAGCTTTTGATAAGGTCCAACACTCATTCATGATAAGAACTTTACAGAGAATTGGAATAGATGGTCTTTACCTCAATATGATAAAGGCCATCTATGACAAACCTACAGCCAGCATCCTATTAAATGGCCAAAAACTGAAATCCTTTACCTTAAAATCAGGTACAAGACAAGGATGTCCCCTGTCACCACTCCTATTCAACATAGTACTGGAAATACTAGCCAGAGCAATTAGACAAGAGAGAGAAATAAAAGGAGTAAAGATAGGAAAAGAGGAAGTTAAATTATCATTATTTGCAGATGACATGATACTTTACATAGAAGACCCCCAAAACTCCATTGAAAGACTCCTAGGTGTAATAAATAAATTCAGCAATGTAGCTGGATACAAAGTCAATACTCAAAAATCAATAGCATTCCTATAAACTAACAACAAAAATACTGAGAGGTAAGAGAAGCCACACCCTTCACACTAGCATCCAAAAAAATGAAATACTTAGGAATTAATCTCACGAAAGAAGTAAAAGAGCTATACAAGGAAAATTATAATACCCTGAAAAAGAAATCGAAGGGGCCTCAGAAAATGGAAAGACATACCCTGTTCATGGATAGGAAGAACAAACATTGTGAAAATGGCCATTCTCCCAAAATTACTATACAGATTCAATGCACTCCCAATTAAAATACCACTAACATACCTTGTAGATCTAGAGAAATCACTCCTAAAGTTCATCTGGAACCAGAAGAGACCTAGAATAGCAAAGGTGATTCTAAGCAGCAAAGGAAAGGCAGGAGGCATCACAATCCCTGACTTGAAATTATACTAGAAAGCTACAGTAATAAAATCAACCTGGTACTGGAATAAAAACAGACCTGAAGATCAATGGAATAGATTGGAAGATACAACCACAACCACAAACTCACTCAACCACCTTATCTTTGATAAAGGGGCCAAACATGCTCACTGGAAGAATGACAGTCTCTTCAACAAGTGGTGATGGAAAAATTGGATATCCATATGCAGAAGACTAAAACTAGATCCATGCCTATCACCATGTACTAAACTAAAATCTAAATGGATCAAAGATCTAATCTTAAAACAGAAACACTAAATATGTTGGAAGACAAAGTAGGTAAAAACCTCAAAGATATAGGGGTAGGTAGAGAATTCATGAACAAGAATCAAACTGCACGGGAAATACTTCCCATAATCAATAACTGGGACCATATCTTATTAAAGAGTTTCTGCATGTTGAAAGAGATTTCCAGCAGAGTGAAAAGAAAACCCACAATTTGGGAAAAAATCTTAATGGATTGTCCCTCAGACAAAGGACTTCTGTCTAGAACTTATAAAGAATTTTTAAAAAATCAGACCCTCGAAATTCAAAGACCCAATCCAAAAATGGGCATCTGAAATGAATACACATTTCTCAGATGAAGAAATACGAATGGCAAATAAATACATGAAAAAATGTTCATCATTAGTCGTTAGAGAAATGCAAATTAAAACCACACTGAGATTGCATCTCACCCCAGAAAGAATGGCCAGGATAAAAAACACTACCAACAACAAGTGCTGGAGAGGCTGTGGGGAAAAAGGAACTCTTCTGCACTGTTGGTGGGAGTGTAGACTGGTGCAGCCACTGTGGAGGTCAATCTGGAGATTCCTCAAAAAGCTGGGTTTGGAGGTCCCATTTGACCCAGCTATTCCACTTCTAGGCATATTCCCAGATGATCTGAAAACATAATACCACAGTGATATGTGTGAACCCATGTTTATAGCAGCACGATTTGTAATAGCCAGATCTTGGAAACAACCTAAGCCACCAACTGAGGAATGGATAAAAAAAGTTGTGGCATTTTTATACAATGGAGTACTACTCAACTATAAAGAATGATCACACTGAGATATTTATAAATAAATGGACACGACTTGAGACCATACTCATAAGTGATATAAACCAGACTCACATGTGTAAATACCATATAGTCTCCCTAGTATGAGAGTTGATAAGAGTATATAAGATTTTATGGTAAGCATGAGTCCCCATCTCATAGCTTTGAAGCCTTTCAATGTTTTCATTCATCAGTTGGAATGGTTGTATTCTGTTTTGTTTGACTATATCATGCGTGATCATATGAACAGCTGTTTTGAAGAAAACAAAACATTATGACAGCTATTGCTGATTTAATATCATCCTTCTTAGAAGTCCTACCATGCTTCTATTCGTCTACTACCATTGGTTCTATCTATCACATTGTGTCTTATTGGGATTCGAATATGTGTGAAAGTATAAACAAAATTTTTTTATCAAATAGGAGATATTATAGTACCCATTGATCATTCTCTGTTATTTGGTTCAGAATGCCCTGTAACTCTTTCACTCTTTGAATGGTTTTATAATATTTTGTTGTGTTTGATATTATTGTATTTGAAACTGTGCTCAACTATAGCAGAGAAAGAGATTGTGATAGCTACTCTTAATGTCTGCTTGTCTTATTGTAAAGTACTGTGTTGCCTATGTTGTCCTGTTCTTGTCTGCTCTGTTCTGCCCTCTTCTGTTTTATTCTCTTTGAAATAATAAAACAATAAAAATAAAAAAATCTAAAAAAGATATGAGCTTTTACTTTGCAATAATGTGTCAATATTTTTTCAGTAGTTGTACCAAAAGTTCTCTACTAATGTTAAGTTTTATTAATGAGGAGACTGGGTGGAGGGTATTTGGGAACTATCTTTATCACTTCAATTTTTAAATTACATTTAAAACTTCTAAAAATAAAAAAAATCTTTAAAAGTAAATAAATTCATGACAGAGATATAAAACAGTGAAAGCTTGCTTGACTTAGAGTTAAAAAAACTGCACCTTAGACATTAAACAGATGGATTCATTCCTCTAGTCCTAAAGTACCATATTGCATCTATGTACAGCTGAGCTGAGATGTGCCACACAACCATGTACAAATGGGTCACAAATAGGTAGCACATGGCTGGCACACAGAAAGTCACCTTGGAATTTAGAGAAGCAAGTGGTATACTTAGTGGAGAAGAGGTCAGTTAGTGGGAGGGAAAGAGTTCTGCAGTATTTTTATTCCAAAGGTGGGTGTTCAACTGGATTTGGATCTCTTCTAATCGGCATAACTTTTCATCTTCACATACTCTTTTCTTGAGCAAAAGTTTCAAATTTTGTTAAGGTACAACTTGTAAATACATTTGACTTTTGTGGATAATGCTTGGGTGCCATCTGAGAATTCTTTGCCTGGTGCTATATTTCAAAGATTGCACCCTATTTTTAGTAGGTCTGTAGTTTTCTGTTTTACTTTTAAGTCAGTGATCAACTTTGATCTACTTTAGTAGGATCTGTAAGACTTAAGATTTAAAAAAATTTTTATTTGCTTTTTTATATATGAATGTCCACTTGTTCCATCAGAACTTGCTCAATAGGTTATCATTTCTACACTTAGTTTACCATTGTCTTCAAACAGTTAATCACATTTATGTGGATGCATTTCTAGGATCTTGTATTGTGTTCCCACTGATCTGTGTGTTTAGGTTTCCACTAAGGCTAAGTTAACTTGATTAGTATAGCTATATGGTAGGTCATAATATTGGGAGGATGATTCTTCTAAACGTATTATTCTTGGTTAAGATTGTTTTAGCAAATCTAGGTCCTGTGTCTTTCCATGTACCTGTAAGAATAATTTTATCTATGACCACAAAATCAACTGTGCTGGATTTTTAATAAGAAATGTGCTAAACATATACATCAGTTAGAGGAGAATTGACTTCTATACTGTATTGAAATTCCAATCAAGTCAGGCTGGGGATTTAGCTCAGTGGCTTAAGTGCCAGCTTGGCAAGCATGAGATCATGAGTTCGATCCCTGGTACCAAGAAAAAAAAACATATAAAAAAAGAAATTCCAATCAAGTAAGCTGCAGGTAGGGGCAATTTAATGTCTGACTTTCTTGCCTATACATCTTGTATTTCTTCTCCTTGCCATATTTCAGTACTTACTTTCAGTAATATGTTGAAAAAGAGTGGTTAAAGTGTGATGCCTAACTTGAGTTTTTATTTCACACTGATTTTATCAAGTGCTTTCTCTCAATTAATTGAATTAATTTGTGTGACTAGACTGATAAGTTTCCAAGGATCGAACTAGACATTTTGTTTCTTTGTCTGAGACAGAGTCTATGTAATCTAGGTTGGTCTTGAATTCTCTATGTAGCCTAAACTAGCATGGAACTCAAAATCCTCTTGCCTTAGCCTATAATTACAGGTGTGTACCACCATGCCCAGCTAGATTTTAATACTTAGAATAAAATTAGTTTAGTCACAATGCATAATTATTCTTTGTACATTCTTGCATTTATGTTAGTATATTGGTGAGGACTTTTTTCCATCTAAGTTCATGAGACATTTTGATCTATGGTTTTCTTTTACTTTCTTTGTCTGGTTTTGTTGTCAGGGTAATAGGGACTTCATGAAACAGACTGGGAAATACTCCTTATTTTATTTTCTGGAAAAGAGTATGCAAACTTGTTAATTATTCTTCAATATTTGAGTTAGATTCTTCCAGAAAAAATTATATGGATCTGTAGATTTTTCTTTTCTTCTTTTGAGAGAGTAATCTTTTAACTACTCATGCAATTCCCTTGATGAATAAGTAATATGCATATTACACCATCTGTTTCATCTTGTTTGAAAGTTGGTAATTTGTAGTATTTGAGAAACTGGTCCATTTCTTATAAGTTTTTAAACCTATGAGTGCTATGTTGTTTATAGTACAAATTTCTTGTGCTTTTTAATGGCTTCAGTACTTGTAGTGCTGCTCCCTATTTTTTAAAAAAATTTTATTTTAAAGAGAATAAAACCAAATAAAATGAAACAGAATAAAGCCAATCAAAACAAAACGATGAGAATGATACAGGATTTCAAAACAAGATAATAGGAAATCAACAATGGCAACCACAATATATCTTGTTATCTTCAAAATGGCTGCACATACTATCAGATATAATATAATTATAATATAATATAATATAATATAATTAATATAATATAATATAACAAAACAAAACATAATGAAACCAAACCAAACCAAACAATGAGAATGATACAGGACTTCAAAACAAGGTAATAGGAAATCAATAATGGCAACCATAATGTATCTTGTTATCTTCAAAATAGCTGCCCATATCACGACATAATAAAATCAAACAAAACAGAATAAAATAAAACCAATTAAACCAAAACAATGAAAGTGATACAGGATTTCAAAACAAGATAATAGGAAATCAACAATGGCAACCATAATGTATCTTGTTATCTTCAAAATGCCTGCCCATACTATCCAATATAATAGAATCTAACAAAAAAACCCAGAATAAAGCCAAACCAAACCAAACAATGAAAATGGTACAGGACTTCAAAAGAAGTAATAAGAAATTAACAATGGCTACCACTTTCCCTTTTTAGACATTTCCACCCCTTTCACCTTCACAATATCTATTGTACATTTTAGATCTCAGTAATTTCTTCAGTTTTTTATACTAGGGAGACAACACAATGTTCACCCATGTGAGTCCAAACCATTTAACTCATGAGTATGACCTCAAGTTGTATTCATTTACTTCCATTATGCCTCCATGTTTTCCTTCTTACAGCTGAGTAACTTTCCATTGTATGAAAATACCATATCTTTTCTATCCATTCTTAAGTTGATGGGCAAGCTAACCCTGCTTTTTTATGGGTGCCCATCACATTGAGCATTGTCTTGTCTCTTCCAACCTTCAGTCCATGAATTTTCTTTTGAGTCAACTATGTTTCTTCTATACAGAATATTGATGGGTCCTGTCTCTCAATCCACTCTGTTTCTTTTTATGGTGAGTTGAGGCCATCTACATTACTGGTTATGATAGACATGCACTGGCTTGTCTCTACCATGCTATTATCCTGTTGTTGATCCCCCACTTTTCCCCTCCTTTCAACTGCCTGCTGTGCTCAGTGATCCCACTCTGCTACTGTTCCTGGAACCATGGTCTTTTTATCTTTCTCTAGAATATCCTTCAGCACTCCTAGTAGGGTTAGTTTGGTGGTCTGTGTTCCTTCAGTTGTTCTTTATCATGGAAGTATCCTATTTCTCCGTTAGTTTGGAAAGTTAGTTTTACAGGGTAGGGACATCAATATAGGTTGAAGTTGTTTTCTTTCAGGACTTGAAACACTTTACTCCAAGCTCTCCTTGACTTGATGGTTTTTGTTAAGAAGTCTGCCATGATTCTGATGGGTTTTGCTTTATAGGTGACCTCTAACAGCCTTTAATATTCTGTTCTTGTGCTGAATTTATGAGGTCTTGATTATTATATGTCTAGGTGTAGATTTATTTTGGTTATAGCTAGTTGGAGTTCTGTACACCTCACGTATCCATATGTCAGGACCTGATCTTGGCCTCTGGATGTGGAGACTGTGACTGGTCTTCTGTCAGTGGAGGTCTCCAGAGTCCAACTGCTGTCTGCTCACTGCTGCTTCAGCCACTTCTACATTGTTGGTCTCGCTGATTACTTCACTCTCCAGAGGTGTGTGTGCATCATGCATCAGGTTGTGGTCCTGGGCTTGGGGTTCCCACCGGTCTTGCACTCTTCTAGCTGGCCTGGCCCCTGGGATGCACACATTGAGGCTCAGATAATAAACTCACTGTCCTCCAGCCGACCTGCCCTCCAGGATGTACTGAGGGGCACAGAGCACAGATCACCCTCTTCCAGCTGCTGCCCAATGGGGAGGTTGCCAGCCAACCCTCTGGAATATTGCTATCTCCTGTTTTATTACTGTCTTTAATTTGTCATTCTTGCTAGAGGTTTAGCATTTTTACTATTTTTGAAGAACCAATTTTTATTAATTTTTAATTATTTTTTATTAATTTATTTTATTAATTTTCTGAGATTATTTCCTATTACCAATTTATTCATTTTTAACATTCTTGGCTTTTTGGCTTAGGTTTTTTTTTTTTAAACCAGGAATTGAACTCAGGACCTTGCACTTGTCAGGGAAGTACTTAGGCCATGAAGTTATATTTCTGGCCTCTCTTCCAGTTTCTTGAAGCAGTAACTTTTATTATTGATTTATGAACTTCCTCCATTTTGGGGGGGGTACTGGGAATGGAACTGATGACCTCACACTGGCCAGGCAGGCGCTTATGCCGCTGAGCTAAGTTTGGGCCGCTGTCCCCCCACCGAATTTCCTCCATTTCTAACACTCAGTGTACTAAATTTTTCTCTTGGTGCTTTTTGGTACATTCAACATATTTTGACATGTTGTACTTTCATTCAATTCTCTATGCTTACTGAATTTCCTCTGCAATTTTTGTTTCAGCAAGTGTTCACCAGGGTTGGATTTAGCATGCAGGTTTTGCCCTACATTGTGAACTATTACTCCAATGGCAGTACCGTTTTCAAGAATTTTAGTGTTATTTTGTTTCCTTTGGTATTTATCTCGGCTTCCACTAGTCTGTTTGTGCCTGGGGTTAAGAATTGGGTGAAAGTGTTTCCCCGAACTGAGTAGTCTTGTGTCATTTCTTGGAGAAAAGGTAACTCAGATGTATGAGCAGAGATTTTTTTTCTTAGTATCTGTGCGTGGTACGTAGTGTTTACATTCCTTGTTGGGAGTTGGTACATGTACACAATATATCTTAATTCCTTTTCATCACATTTTCTTTCCCTCCCTCCCCCTGCCACCCATCTCTTGATCCTCTTCCTTTCTTTATACATGTTTGCAGTATATAACGTTTACATTCCTATGTGGAGTTGGTACAAGTATATGACATGTCTTAATTCCCTTTTTCATACCCCGTGCCTCTCCTCCCACACCTTCCATCTCTCAGTCCTCTTTCCCTGTGAGAAAGATCTATCTCTTCCTACTTCCTGTTACCTTTCATTTTATATTTTATTGATACTTTGAGTTTCTCATATAAGAGAAACCATGCAACAGTTACCCATGTAGGAATGATTTACCTCACTTAATATTATCATTTCAAGGTGCACTCATTTTCCTACAGATGATTCTTCTCTTCAAAGAAATTTTTGAGTGGTTTCTATGGGATATTTTTTAAACTTTGAATTTTATTAGTACATGTTTGCAGTGCATGTAGTTTGCAATCATCTTGAGGAGTGGTTACATACATGTACCACAGCTAGTTTCTTTATTCCTTTTTTTTCCCTCGCTCTCTCTTCCTCCAGTTCTACCTCACCTTTCATTCTTGTAGATATTATTAATCTTAGATCAAGATGTGGCATACAGCTAATGTTTACATTAATTCAACTATTAGGTTCCCGTACATAACATACTTTATTCTACTTATTTCCCTTCCCCTTCCTCCTCACCCTTTGTGCTTTTTCCCTCAGATGACTTACTTATTGCAAGAGACCAATTCTTTATTATTCTCTCTGCTTGTACTTTACCACACTCAAATAAAAGATATCATATGGTATTTGTTTGTGAGTTTGGTTTATTTCACTATTATATTTTTCAGGATCTCAAATATGCTATTCTCTATAGCAAATTAGTATTCCATTATATTATAGACTATATATTACATACCACATGTTCACAGACATTTTTTGAGATGAGTAAGTTAATGAAGCAGGATCTTTCTTGCTGCCATTCTTGTTTATGTACTTATGGGAAGAAAGTCCCAGGTCTGGATGGGAGGAGTGCTGTGAACAAAGAACTGAGTTTCACCAGAACTGAGTTATGCTAGTAGTGTCAAGCTTATCTAGTTACTGTCAGGGGAATACTTAAATGCAGGCACAGAATGGATTTACTTTACTGATTTATTATTTTTTTGCTATGTTGAGGACTGGAAAGCAGAAGGCATGAGTTGCTTTCTTTGGTTATGGGAGAAATTACTATTATTATCATATTGTTCTATTGCTGTTATTATTGTGATTATTATATTGGGTTTCTTTCTGAGATACCACATCTCCTAACACTTTTTAGAATTCTTTTTCAGTTATTTCTTGTGTTAGTTCATTAGTTTTAGTTGTATTTTGTAAGGCATATCCATAAGAAATTAGTTCATGGTATTTTGCCTGAGAAAGAAGTTTAATAGTGTCTTTTACAAAGAAAAATTTTTCTTTATTTTAAATAGCACATAATACATATACAAATGTATGGGATATGGGATATATATATATATATATATATATATATATATATATATGCAATGTATAACTATCAATCAGGTTTCCATGTCAAAAATATCATTTCTTTGTGGTGGAAAATGTTGGACTCTTATTTTCTAGTTATTTTAAAACATAAATTGCTATTTACTCTATGTATTAGTCACTTTCCTGTTGCTGGACACAATACCTGACACACAAACATTAAAGGAAGAAAGATTTATATTGACCCACAGTTTTCAGAGGGTCCAGTCCATGGTTCCAAGATACAAAGGTCTTGGCAGAAAGGCATGTCAGAAAAAAGCTACTGAACACATGGCAGCCAGGAAGCACAAGAAGAAGGGAGGAGCCAGGGACAGAGGCACACTCCGCAATAAGCTGCCTCTTCTGATCAGGCATCGTAACCCACTAGCACAATCAGGTATGAATTTGTGGATGGATCAACCTCCTGATGAGTGTAGTGCAGTCATGATCCTATGAGAGGCCCCACCTCTGAAAAGATGAGACTTTTGATCTAAACCACAACATTTTACCCCTGGTCTCCAAAAGGATCTTGTCTGTCTCATTATGCAAAATGCAGCTAGTCTATTTCTAAAAGTCACCAAAGACTTAACAGTTCATTGTTCCTAAAAAGTCTGAGTTCAGAGTCTTTTCTAAGACTTGCAACAAATGCTTAGCTTTAAGTTTTTATTAAAATAAAAAGTTAAATACTGTACAATGGCATAGAATTAACATTCCCATTTCTAAAGGACGAAATAAGAGAATGCAAAAGAAACTAATGTAAGACTGAAACCCAGAAGGGCAAACATTAAATCCTATAGCTTTACATCTAGCATCTGGGGTAGATCAAGACGTGAGCTCTAAATGGCTTGGAAAGACTTAGCCTTGTGGTCTTGGTCATTGCATCAGTATGGCTTCTCTCTTGGGTGGCTCCACTGACTGCTTGAAGTTTCTTTGGTAGAAGATTCATTTCCAATTTCCTAGGGCCTCCCCTATAGCTTTGCTAAAACTCTCACAACTTTACACATCATGTTTTTAAGGACTTCTGCCAACACTATCATACGTTTTTGCCTAGACTCCTAGGCTTTCTTCTGCAATCTGGACGGAAACCTCTATGACCCTATAACTTTTGTAGTCTACCTGGTTGAAAAATCACTACCATGTAGATGATGCCAAGATCTACCTACAGTTTGAGCAGTAGCCAGGTCCCTTTAGGCCACAACTATGGCAGCATCTGAGTGTCTAGATGACTGAATTTGGGGAAGCACACATTTTGGAATATCCAAAAGAGAAATGTAAAGCAAAGTGTTTCAAAGGTGTTTAACCATTTACATCTGAAAGCCTACAATGATTTAGAGCATGGCCATGTACTGAGAAGGCCTCCAGACATCCTTGCTATTGTCCTGATGCAAAGTATGTCAAAACATGTGGCTTATTTTTAGTGTGAATCTCTTTAGCAAGCATGCTTTGCTGGCCCCTGTTTGCAGGCCCTTCCTTTCTGGTGGAACTGTGAACATTTAAAGTTGTTCATCTCTTCTTTTGTTACCTGATTTTCACTGTAGATGTGGCTAAAAGTAGCTAGTAGTACACATGCCACAGTCTGACATTGGACCACTTTCAAACTTTTTCCTCAAGAACAATTAATCTATACTCCTTAATTGTATTCTCCTACAAAGTCTCAGAACATGAGCAAAATATAGACAAACATTTTTTCCAGAATGTAATATGGCTAGCCTTGATTCCACTTTCCAGTAGAGTCCATTTTCCCAACTGAATCCTCTAGCCTGGCTTTTGCCACTTACATTTCTATCAGCACACTGGTCTTTTGAGTTTCAACCAGCATCCTCCACCACATTCTGTTTACAATGCTATAGAACTTCTCTAGCCTGCATCTCCAAAGCTTTACAAATTCTTCCCACAATCTTATTTTAAAGGCTTCTAAACCACCTGGATAGGTAAACTCAGAGCAACAACCACATCCTTGGTGACAGTTTTCTGCACTAGTTAGCTTTGCTGTCACTGGACATAATATCCAACACCCACAATTTAAGGGAAGTTTATTTTGACTCACAGTTTTCAAAGGAGTCAATTCATGGTTGATTGAGTCTAAGACAGAAAGGATATGGCAGAAAGGCATGTAAAGAAAAGCTCCTCAACCCGTGAGAGCCAGGAAGCACAAAAAGAGGCAAGGAGTCATGGAAAGACATATGCCTTCTAGAAACACACTCCCTGTGGGCCTCCTCTTCCCATCAGTCTCTGCTTCCTGATAGCATATTCAGCTGGGAATTTAATAGTAGATTAATACACAGATGATCATAGAGCCCCAGAATCACCTGCCTAGTGCCCCATTTCTGAATGCATGAGATTTTAGGGGAACATTTCAGGTTCAGAATCCAAACCATAACACCGTAGTTACTCCATTGTGCTGTACAACACCAGCCCTGATCCCTTCTATCTAACTTTTGTCTTTGTTATCATCACCTAACCTCTTTCTGCCTTCACCCTGTTGTTCCTCTATTCTTCTGTGGCTACTACTTCACTCTGTGCTATGACATCAACAACTTTAGCTTTCATAAACAAGTAAGAGCATATGATATTTGGTTTTCTGTGTATAGCTTATCACACTTAATATACTCCAGTCCCATCTGGGTTTCTGAGACATTTGTCTAAACATTTTCTTTATGTTTTTTTCCTAGAAATTTGATAGTTGTATTTATGCTCATGTCATATTTTATAATAACAATATATACTCTTCAATATTGATTTTTATATTTTGCCTTTGGGTATCTAGTTGTGCTAGCACAGTTTTTTTTTTAATGTGTCAGCCTTTTCTTATTGAATTATCTTTAAATCTTTGACAAAAATCAATTTTCCATATAAAATAGGTCAATTTATGAACTTTATTCTATTGATTTTTATTTCTAGCTTGACAGTGAAAATCCTCAAAAATTCTCTTTATTGCTTTTAATACTTTATGGTTTTTAATACTATCTAATGAAAACATTTTATTAAATGATATAAGGTCAATAATGAAATTAATTATAATGTATATGCTTGCAAAGAACAATTGGAATTGAGAACTTTTTCAAATATCATTTTTGAGTACAGTGTGAAATATAAATGTGAAAGTTAAGATCTTTGCCTTAATCACAGTCTCTAGGGAAAAACAATTTCACTATTAAATTTCTTTAATTCTTGAAGCAACCTGCTTGTCTCCCTGGTAAGTAGCTGCAGCTCGGGCAAGCAGCAGCTGCCCCAGGGGAAGAACCAGCCAGCGTCTCCCAAGATCCATGCCATGTTGGAACTTACGGTTCTGGGAAGCCAAACAACTAGCTTGCCTCCCTTGGCAAGCAGCCATGGCTTGGGCAAGCGGCAGCTGCCCCAGGAGGAGAACCAGCCAGCGTCTCCCGAGATCCATGCCATGTTGGAATTTAGGGCACTGGGAAACCAAGCAACCAGCCCACCTCCCTGGCAAGTAGCTGTGGCTCAGGCAAGTAGTGGCCACCCCAGGGGGAGAACCAGCTGGCATCTCCTAAGATCCATGGTATGTTGGAACTTAGGGCACTGGGAAACCAAGCCTGCCTCCCTGGTAAGCAGCCATGGCTCAGGCAAGCGGGGGCCGCCTCAGAGGGAGAACCAGCCAGTGTCTCCCAAGATCCATGCCATATTGGAACTTAGGGTGTTGGGAAACCAAGCAACCTGCTCACTGGTAAGCAGCCATGAGCCTACTGTCACGAGGGCTGAGAATCAAACATCCCATTCTCCCCACCCCATTAGCAAATCGGAGCCAGAGGTCTGAGCATCTCTTAGGAGGCTGGCCATATGCAATATAGTGAAGAGGGGGGATCCCCTTCTACCATTTCTTTAAAGGCAAATATTGTTATCACTCTTTTGCTTTGTTCTGATTAATTGTATTGCTTTATTCAATATTCTCTTTTGATAAATTCTATGATGTCCTGTATTTGGTTTGATTTTTCTATACTTGATTGAAAGAACAACTATTGTGAAGATAACAAGATATACTATGACACCTATTACTGTTATCCCAGTAACTTGTGATGTTCTGTACCAATTTCACTGCACTGTCTCAATTGGTTTTGTTTTATTTCACTACATTCAAAATAATAAAAATTTAAAAATTTTCTTTAATTCTTAATTTGGTGAAAGTTTTTATGAAGAATGGATTAAATTATGAGTTTTTGCATCTATCAATATAATCATATCAGTTTTTTCTTTCATAGTTTGTTGGCTTAAAGTCAGAAAGGATATGGCAGAAAGGCATGGCAAAGAAAAGCAGCTCAAGCACATATTCATGGACATGGAATATAATGCTCTCATGGACAGACACAAGATATCAAGATGTACTATCTTTTATTTATTGCTGGGTTCCACTTGCTAATTTTCTATTAAAGACTTTTGCCTTTTTGCAGAGGATAATGGTGTAAAATTTTTTCTTATCAGGTATTTATTTTTTAGGATAGAAATTATAACATTCTGATAAAAGGAGTTGAAAGATATTTCTTTTTCCTTTACTCTCTGAAGAGTTGTGTAGAACTGGCACTTATTTCTTAAACACTGGGTAGAATTCAACTACAAAGGAAACTCAGCCTAGACACTTTCTGCAGGAGAAGGACTGGTACGAGAAATAAGGAAGATTTCTTTAATTGCTCCCTTAGTATTTTCTCTGATATAGCCTCTAGCAACTATTGATGCTAATATTTTTTAAGTTATAAAAAATTTTTAGGTTGCTGTATTCATAATAACTTCTGATTTTATTTCATTATAGATATTTCAGTAGCATTTCCTTCTTCAGCTTTTTTCAAAAGTAATTTTTAATATTTTTAAATGAGAGAGGTTTTGCTCCATAGTTTGAATGTTTTTAAAATATTTTCAAAAAATTTTTGACGGACGTACAGTATTTGCACATATTTGGCATGTTACGATGCTTTTATTCATGTTTAATATGGGCAGTAATCAAGTCAGAATAATTATCATATTTATCACCTTAAACTCTTATTATTTTCAATAGTAAGTACATCTGATTTCCTGTAAAAGCTGTTTTGAGGTATGTAATGTATTATTATTAAGTATTTTCAGTCTGATCTGCCATACAATGCCAGAGGTTATTTCTTCCTATCAGACAATAGCATTGTATGCTTTGTCCAACATCTCTCTCTCCCCTTGCTCCACTGTCTTCTAGTTTAAATCACTAATCTGTAGTTTTTGCATTTCTTAATGGACTAAATAAGTGCTGTGGGCTTATCTAAAATTACATTCTAATGTAATATATTTTTTGCATAAGAAATTGAACTTGAAATACTCCTCTTTCTTTATTCAAAACCAGATTTCTTAACTATCTGGTCTATATATAGCTTCTAGTTACCTTTGATTGCCTCCTCGGCTCATTTTCACACTAATCCTTCCCTAAAATTGACTGTTGCTGAAGGTAACAAGAGCCATGTACTTTTCCAAGCTAACTTCTTTCTAAATCCTTGTTCTCTTTGACTTGTCTTCCTTCTTGAAAGTATTGATTGCCATTTCTCTCAAGAATTTCTCTTCATTTCTGTGACTCTGATTTCTCCAGTTCTCTTAACACTCTTAACAATTTTCCAGTTGCATTTCTCACTTTTCCCTTTTCTGTCTGCTCAGAGGTGGGTTACTGATTTTCCTAAGCCCTCAGTACATTCTTGCCTCACATGTCCTCCATCTATTTGATCAGTCTCATTCTTACTCATGAATTCAACCCTCTGGACTTTCAGCTCTCATTTTCTCTTGAGTCATAGTCTCATATTTCCAATTCTTAAGTGTAAGTCCTCTTTTTTCCCCTTTTCCTTTATCTTTCTATCTTGAGTCAATATTAAAGGGTCATTCAATATCAACCCAAGCTCTCTCCATTACCTAAGTATCATCTAGAGCTAGTCAGTGTTGAACTTGATAATGCCTGATATTAGTTCTAGAGGTGCTTTCTATAGATGCCCTTTTGCAAATTAGAGACAGTCACTTACATGAAATACTATACTGCCTAAAACAATACATAGTAACTCCTGTCATAAAGTGACTTGTTTATAATGAAACAGTTTATAAAAATCTATGGTGACTGGGTAGTGATGGTACTACCTTAGATAGTGTGCTGTTAAGCAGTGTACAATCTACACAACTATACCCAGTAGAATACTTAAGGCTAGAAAAGTTTATGATTATATTCATTACTTCTATGGGCTCCAACAAAATTGAAAAGATGCCTTAAAGAAAGCTGGTTCTTCCTGCTACCATTTCCCTAAAGAATGCTAATGATTCCTGCAAATTTTCTCAGAGAAAATTAATTAGCATCATAGACAATTGGCAAGAGCAACTTAGAAACTTGAAACACTTATAGTAAGCAATATCTTGGAGGCATATGGACAAAAGTCTTAGTAAGACAACTTCATCTTTTTCCTTGATCAAAATCTTATAAACTAAACAAGACACCCAGGTGGCGAGCAAAAATCCTAAGAAAATACATACTATAAACTCACTAACAAGTCCATAATAAATATCTCAGAGTTAAAAATAGATTTTGGATTTGATGATGTTTCCAGGCTTTTTAATATCTTGAACTAGACATTCTTAAAAGTAACAAGCCATCATGAAAATAATATTTGAAAATTAAGTATGTAGAAAATGTCAATAGAACCAGATCTTATTATCCTTTGGTGCTGTTGGGAGCATGGAAGTTTTCTTTAAAGCATTATTAGTAACCTAATAATAGTGTTCCATGACATATAGAGTTGCTAGTTTCTGACTTAAGATCTCAATACTGAATAAGTTAGTCCAGGAGAATGAAGAATAAAAGTGCAGTTATTTCTTACACAGATAATATATATGTATAATACAAATAATATATCATTGTTAAGTATGGTTATATTATACTATATACATTTGAATCTTTATCTTTCATTTAATTTATGAGAGCATTTTGCCCATGTCAAAATGTTTTTGAAAAACACCTTTAAAATTCAATATAATCATTCATTATGTATCATATTTGTAATTCTGTTTTACTACAACTACATGTACTTTTACATTTATGACTACTGTGGAAGTCAGAAACAGAAGAATCATAAAAGAATCTAAAATTCAGAAAAAGATTTTTGTATAGAAAGTTGAATTATTTTCTTGGTATGTATTTCTGAAGGGAGAAATTGTGTGAGAGTTGAACAAGAACATTTTTGTGAGCCTCAAGTACTTTTGAACTGTTTTTCAGAAAGGCTATACGACTTCCTCTTGACAGGCTAATTTTACTCCTTTATTAGGGGGAACGTGCTGGTATAACATAGTTAGATATGAGCAAGGATCTGGTAAAGACTTATTTTATCTTTATGAAAAAGTTTAAGAAACAAAAAGGAGATGATAGCTCAATAAAGTGGATTTAACGTAGCCCAGGGTTGCTGATTAATACAGAGATGTCAAATTTAAAACAGGTTTGTAGGAGCTTGCCACTGGGTTCTTTTCTATACATTTCTTCTTAAGGCAATGAAATAAAGACATAGAAAAGTCTGTCTAGAAAACTTGATGATTCATTTTATCAGAACCAGTTTGGCTGTTTGGTTGAACTCCCTAGGCATACAATTAATAGTAGTTAATTGTATGAGATTTGGTGTCTGAGTTTTGTCAGAGCCAGTTTCATGGCTGGGTTAATGTTGGCCATGTTACCTCATGCCCCACTATCTCATCATCATTTCTTTGTTATTACTTTCTCATTTGTTCTTTCTCTTGTCTGATTATATTCCATAGGGACATAACTATGTTCTACTTTGAAAATATTTTTATTTTTTATAAACAGTTATTTGTACAATTCTATCATGGCAAGATTATTATTCATTCACCTATTCTAGAAATTGAATATCAATTGAAAGATGCATGTTTTCCCTGGGGACAACATGAGTGTGGGGTGTAGATGAAGCTGGCAACGCATAAACATATTCCTTTATTATCATTATGAAAATAGAAATAACATAAAGTGCAAAATGCTGACATTTTTCAGTACACAGAAACTATATACTAATTATTATTATCTAAAAATATCTCAGCAAACTGGAGATGTGAATCACTCAGTAGGACCAAATATGCTGGAGAACAATATAAATATATATACTTGAATCTAGAAGTGGTCACATTTTTAAGTGCTAGCTTTAATTATGGAAGCATGATTGACTTAGTTAAATGTGGTGTCAAAGACATCATGTATCTATTAAAAACCTGAATGGTTATGTATGAGATGCCAAGGTTTTAAAAAGTACAGCATTTAGACTAAGAGGGCTGTAGCCTTATCTGACTGTTTGCTCATAACAGCATGCCTGCAGTATCATGCTTAGTACCGGAAATAAGATTTTAAGCAGGTTAGAGTCTGTGCTTGAGATGAAAATCTATTTTGTTTTTAAAATTTAAAAAATAATCTGTTTAGAATATTGTTTTTTTCTACTTATAAATTATTTTAAAGAGAGAGTAAATAAAATAGGTACATTTCATTCTTATTAAATTCATTTGAAGAACACTTTAATGAAATTGAAAGAGAAAAAATTATCCCTAACTCACTCTGGGAGACAAATATTACACTGATACTAACATCAGAGAATAACTCAATCAAAAAGAGAACTACAGGACAATCTTCCCTAATGAATATAGATGCAAAAATCCTCATTGAAGCTGTGAATATCACTCAGTGGCCTAAGTGCCTGCCTGGCAAGTGCGAAGTCATGAGTTTGATCCCTGGTACAAAAAAAAAGTCCTCATTTCAATATTAGCAAGCAATGCAGCAAATCATCAAGAAGATTATACACAATGACCAAGTGGGATTCATCCCAGAAATGCAGGGATGGTTCAAAACACACCAATCAATAAACATAATATACCATATCAACAGAGCCAAGGACAAAAATCACATGATCATCTCAATAGATCAGAAAAGGCTTTAGATAAAGTCCAACACTCATTTGTGATTAAAAAAAAAACCCTGCAGAGAATCAGAACAGATGGTCCTAACCCCAGTCTGATAAAATCCATCAATGAAAAACCAACAGTCAACTACTAATGGACAAAATGGAAAATACTAAATGGACAAAAACTGAAAACTCTCCCTGTAAAATCAGGAGCAAGGCAAGCTTGTCCACTGTCACCACTCCTATTCAGTATAGTTCTAGAAAATTTAGCCACAGCAATTTTACAAAAGGAAGAAATAACAGGAATAATGATAGGAAAAGAAGAAGTTAAAATATAATTATTCACAGACAACATGATACTCTACATAGAAGACCCCAAAAATTCCACCAAAAGACTACTAGAATTAAAAACCAAATTCAATAAGGTAGCTGGATAAAGAATCAACACTCAAAAATCAATAGCATTCCTGTACACAAACAATAAACTCACTGAGAGAGAAATTAAAGAAACCACACCCTTCATGATAACATCTAAAAAAATGAAATACTCAGGAATCTACCTAACAAAAGAAGTTCTATACATTGAAAAATACAGTTATTTGAAAAAAGAAATTGAAGAAAATCTAAAAAAATTCCTTGCTCATGGATAGGAAGAAACAACATTGTGAAAATGGCCATACATTCAAAATTGTTATACAAATTTAATGCAATCCCATTCAGAATACCATAAGTGTGCTTCATGGATCTAGAGAAAACATTCTTAAAATTCATCTGGAACCAGAAGAGGCCTAGAATAGCAAATGCAATCCTGGGTAACAAAGGCAAGACAGGAGTCATCACAATCTCTAATTTGAAATTATACTACAAAGCTACTGTGACAAAATTAGCATGGTACTGGCAAAAAAAAAAAAAGACATGAGACTCAGTGGAACAGATTACATGATGCAGATAAAACTAAAGACATAGCCACATTATCTATGACAAAGGGGCCAAACATATTCACTGGGAAAAGGCAGCCTCTTTAATAAATGGTACTGGGAAAACTGGTTTTCCATATGTTGAAGACTAAAACTAGATTTATGCTATCACCATGCATTGCAGTAAAAAATGGATCAAAGAAAGAAATCCGTAAGGTTATAGAGGAAATCAGATTAGCAAAATCTCTCATAAAAAGACAGAAATGACAACATTAATAAAGGAGGTGCTCAGCATAGTTAGAGAACACAAAGTTAAAAAAAGTACAGGGGCATGGGAAAATGATAGAAACCTTGAATGAACAATATAGAAAAGAAGTAGAATTCATGAAACAAGTTCAAAGGGATATCTAAGAAATAAAACATTCTAACAAAAGCTTGAAAAATCATTTAAATGAGGCTGAGGATAAAATTTTGGACCTTGAGGACAGGATTATAACTAACAATCATGAAAGAATAGAACTTTTAAAAATAACAAGACAGCATAAAATAACAACCCAACAGCTTCAAGTTGATGCAAAGAAAAAACAATAAATTACTAATAGGCATCAATGAAGATGCAGGATCAATTCAAATGATATCAGTAAACTATTCACAGAAGTAATAGCAGAAAAATTTCCAAACATGGGGAAAGCAACTGATATATAGATAAGTGAGTCATATATACAGTCATACCAAAATAAATCTATAACCAGACATATATTAAAGATCCCAGACATACATCATAAAAAAAGAATACTAAAAGCTGTTAGAGAAAAGACACAACTCACTTATGAAGGAAAGCTCATTAGAATCATGGCAGACTTTTCAGCACAAGCCCTCAAGTTAATGTGAGCTTGGAATGAAGTATTTCAAACTCTTAAAGAAAACAATTTTCAACCCTGATTTATGTATGCTGCAAATCTTTCTTTGAAATTTAATGGAAAAATAAGATCTTTCCATGACAAAGAACAACTGAAGAAATTCATGTCCACAAAAACCAACCCTAGAAAGAGTACTGAAAGACATACTGGATAGAGATTTAAAAATACTACAATTTTCAGAACAACAACAGAAACAAACCACCAGATGGTGGGGATTTAGCTCAGTGGTATAAGAGTCTGCCTGACAAGCACAAAGTTGTGAGTTCGATCCCTGGTACAAAATAAATAAATAAATAAATAATAAAATGAAAAAAAAAAAGAAGCTACCAGACAGGGCAAGCAATTAAAAAGAGGGGGAAAGTAGAAAACCAACAGTAGGAAAATAACATGACAAAGTTGAGCCAGTACATATCAGTTATATCCATCAATGCAAATGGCCTCAATTTACCAATTAAATGAATAGATTGACAGAATGGATTAAGAAACAGGATCCAACAATATGCTGTATACGAGACACACA
The DNA here is from genome assembly GCA_004027295.1 of Dolichotis patagonum. NCBI lineage: Eukaryota > Metazoa > Chordata > Mammalia > Rodentia > Caviidae > Dolichotis > Dolichotis patagonum. The sequence continues at coordinate 21,834 of PVJX010005395.1, forward strand.
TCTAACTCAAAAGGAAACTCTGACTAAAAGTCAAAGGATGAAAAAAAATATTCCATGCAACAGGAACACAGGAAAAATCACAGGTAGGTATTCTGTTTGCAGACAAAGTGAACTTTAAACCAAAAATGATCAAAAGAGGTAAAGAACGTCACTACATACTTGTTGGGGAATACTTCAAAAAGAAGAGCTAACAATCACAAACAAATATGCACCAGTAAAGGAACATCCAATTATATAAGACAAATACTAATAGATGCAAAAAAACAAATAAGCAACAACACAATTGTAATAAGGGGACCTTAATACCCCATCTCACAAAGAGATAGACCAACTAGACAAAAAGTGAGCAAAGAAATAACAGAACTGAATCAAATCTGTGAGCAAAAGGACTTAGTAAATGTTTACAGAGGGTTCCACCTAACCACATCAGAATACACATTCTTCTCAGATGCACATGGGACATTCTCCAAAATGGACCATATATTAGCCCATAGAACATTCTTAAGTAAATGTAAAGGAATTGCAATTATCGCATACATATTATCTAACCACAGTGTACTTAAATCGGAAATTAATGGCAAAAGAAATTGCAAAACCTGCATAAATACATGGAAATTAAATAACAACCTCCTGAACAATCAATTGCTTACAGGTAAAATTAAAGAAATTAAGCAATACCTATAATTTAATGAAAATGCAGATACAACATATCTAAACCTGTGGGACCCAATGAAAGTGGTCCTAACAGGTAAATATGTAACAATAAATTGTCACATCAAGAAAACAGAACAAGGAAGGCCTCAGCTGCTGGGGACAGCAGCTGCTGGACCCCCTCGCCCCCTTCCACCGGGAAAATCACATAAGCCCATTGGAGTTGTGGCTGCTGGGCTCACTCTTCCACTGTGAGCATCAGGGAATCTGGATGAAGGGCTCAGCTGCCTGGGACCACAGCTGCTGGGCCTGCTCTTCCACTGGGATAAGTGGGTAAGCACACCACAAGACTGAACTGCCTGGGCCTGCCACCACTGGGCCTGCCCTTCCACTGGAAACAACCAAACCTTGGACTACCGTGATGGCTGGATGAGAAACTCAGGAACCCCTCACCCAAACAGAAGACCTCAGCAGGCTCCAGTCAATATGGTGAGTTTGCCCCCTAAAATAGAGGTCTTCAGTGGGTAAATAGGAGCAGAAGTGAAACTCCCTCCAACTGTAAGACCTTGGCGAACCTGGCAAGAGAGTGGGTAACCTCCACTGACACACAGAGAACATCAGACAGGGGGAGTGTGCCAATAATGCCCCCCTAACTTAGAGAAAATTAAAAGAACTTATGAGACCCCCCCATGACACAGTAGGGCCTCAGCTGACACAAACACTATAGCTAGGGAATTCTGGTGACCTGCAACAACCTGAAGATATAACAACAGCAGGAACTAAGAGTTGCCCTACATCAATACTTCTAGGCTGGTTAGCCCAGAAAGAATATAGGACTCAACCAACAGGCCTTGTAGGAGGAATTCAGGAGACTGGATCTCCTCTTCATTGTGGTACCCAGCAATTTGACAAACATCAACCACACAGTAGGACCCTAAAACACACACTACAGAAAGTTCTGACTGTTGGGATAGAAAGACCAGATATTTACTCAAATGGTGAAAATGACTAGATTTGCATTTTTTTTTTATCGGTACCGGGGATTGAACTCACAACTGCATGCTTGCAAGGCAGGCACTTATGCCACTGAGCTAAATCCCCAGGCCTTATGACTAAACAAAAAGGCAAAATGAAATCCCAAACATCTAGTCCATCAGGAGCAAGTATAGATGATAATGAAACAGAGGACCTTAAAAGTCATACACCAGAAATCTCTGAAAAGATAGCAAATGAAGTAAAGAAACAAACCCAGAAGGCTATAGAGGAACTCAAATTAGAAATAATGTCTTATGTAAAGACAAAAGTAAAAACCTAAGTAAATAAGTTGCTAAACATAGCTAGAGAAGCAATAGATAAGAAACTACAGGAGCATGGGAAATTGATTGAAAGTTTGAATGAACAATGCAAAAACAAGCAGAATCCATGAAACAAATTCAAGGGGATATGCAAGAAACAAAAAATTGTACTGAAAGCCTGAAAAGCCATTTAAATGAAGCTGAGGATAGAATTTCAGACCTTGAGGACAGGATTGTAAATAGCGATTATGAAAGGGTAGAACTTATAAAAACAACAAAGCAGCATGAAATGACAATTCAGCAACTTCAAGATGATGCCAGGAGAAACAATGTTAGATTAATAGGCATCAGTGAGGAGGCAGGAGACAATGCAAAGGATATAACTAAGCTGTTCACAGAAGTAATGGCAGAAAATTTCCCAAATATGGGGAAAAAATCTGATATACAAATGAGTGAGGCATATAGAATGCCAAACAGTCATAACCAACATAAATCTACACCGAGACATATAATAATTAAGATCTCAGACTTACAGCATAAAAACAAAACACTAAAAGCTGTTAGAGAAAAGACACAACTTACCTATCAAGGAAAGCCTATTAGAATCATGGCAGACTTCTCAGCACAAACCTTCAGGTTAAGATGAGCTTGGAGTGAAGTATTTGAAGCCCTAAAAGAAAACAACTTTCAACCCAGACTGATGTAGCCATCAAGACTGTCTTTCAAATTTAATGGAGAAACAAGATACTTCCATGACAAAGAACAACTGAAGAAATTCATGTCCACCAAACCGACCTTAGGAAGAGTGCTGAAGGAGATCCTAGATAGAGATAAAAATGACCACAATATCTAGAACAACAACAGAAAGAAATCACCATGCTAGACAAGAAATTAAACAAGGAAGAAAAGCAAGAAACTAATAATAGGAACACAACATGGCAAAGTCAAGCCAGTACACATCAGTGATATCTATAAATGTAAATGGGCTCAATTCACCTATCAAAAGAAACAGGTTGATGGACTGGATCAAGAAACAGAATCCCACAATATGCTGTATACAAGAAACACATCTGACTCAAAAAGAAACTTATAGATTAAAATCAAAGGATGGAAAACAGTATTCCATGCAACAGGAACCCAGAAAAAAAAAACAGGGGTAACTATTCTATTTGCAGACAATGTGAACTTCAAACCTAAAAGGATTAAAAGAGACAAAGAAGGTCACTAAATACTCGTAAGTGGAAAATTTCAAGAGGAAGAACTAACAATTATAAATATATATGCACCAAACACAGGAGCACCCAACTATATAAGACAGATACTAAAGGACATGAACAACCAAATACACAAGAACACAATTATTACCTTAACAGCCTATTGTCACAAAGAGATAGATCAATGAGACAAAAGTCAGCAAAGAAATACTAGAACTGAATAATACCTGCAAGCAATTGGACTTAGTAGATATTTACAGAGTATTCCAGCCAACCACATCAGAATACACATTCTTCTCAGATACACATGGGACATTCTCCAAAATGGACCTTATATTATCCCATAAAACATTCTTAAGTAAATGCAAAGGTATTGAAATTATCCCATGTATACTATCTGACCATAGTGCACTGAAATTGGAAATTAATGGCAAAAGAAATTGCAAAACCTGCATAAATACATGGAAATTAAATAACAACCTTTTGAACAATCAGTGGGCTACAGATGAAATTAAAGAAGAAATAAATCAATACCTACAATTCAATGAAAATGCAGAAACAACATATTGTAATCTGTGGGATACAATGAAAGTGGTCTTAACAGGGAAATATATAGCAATAAATTGTCATATCAAGAAAACAGATGGCGCCCAAATAAACAACCTAATGCTTCATCTCTGGCTTCTAGAAAAAGAAGAGCAAGCTAAACCCAAAGCTCATAGAAGAGAGGAAATTGTGAAGATTGGAGCAGAAATCAATGCAATTGAAACTAAAAAAAATACAAAGAATTAATGAATCAAAAAGTTATTTTTTGAGAGAATAAACAAAACTGATAAACCTCTAGCTAACCTCATAAAGAAAAAGAAAGAAAAAACCCAAATACACGCAATAAGGACTGAAAAGGGGAAAAAGATCCCATGGAAATTCAAAAGATCATGAATACCTACTTTGAAAATCTCTACTCAGAGAGGAAAACATAGAAGAAGTGGACAGATTTCTAGAAACATAAGAACTACCAAAGCTCGACCAAGAAGATACAGCAATTTCGAATAACCCAATATCAGCTATTGAAATTGAAATAATAAAATAATATTAATAATAATAATAAAAAAATAATAAAAAAAATTTACCAACAAAGAAAAGCCCAGGTCCTGATGGATTCGCAGCTGAATTCTACAAGACATCTAGAAAAGATTTGATGCCAATATTCCTTAAACTCTTCAATGAAATTGAAAAGAAGCAGGCCGGGGGTTTAGCTAAGCAGCATAAGTGCCTGCTTGGCAAACGCAAGGTTGTTAGTTCGATCCCTGGCACCAAAAAAAAAAAAAAAGCAATTCTCCATAAATCATTCCTGGAGGCAAGTATTACTCTCATACCAAAACCAGAGAAAGACCCAAGCAAAAAGGAGAACTATAGGCCAATCTCACTAATGAACATTGATGCAAAGATTCTCAATAAATACTGGCAAATAGAATGCAGCAAATCATCAAGAAGATTATACATAATGACCAAGGGAGGTTCATTAGAGGAATGGAGGGATGGTTTAATATATGCAGATCAGTAAATGTAATACACCACATCAACAGAGCAAAAAATAAAAACCACATGGTCATTTCAATAGATACAGAAAAAGCTTTCAATAAGGTCCAACACAAGTTCATAATAAAAACCCTTCAGAAACTTGGAATACACGGTGTCTACCTCAACCTTATAAAGGCCGTACATGACAAACCAAGGCCAATATTATACTAAATGGACAAAAACTGAAAGCTTTCACTCTAAAATCAGAAACAAGACAAGGATGTCCACTATCACCACTCCTTTACAATATAGTTCTGGAAACCCTAGCCAGAGCAATCAGACAAGACAGAAAAATAAAAGGAATAAGGATAGGAAAGGAAGAAGTTAAATTATCACTATTGGCAGATGACATGATACTCTACATAGAAGACCTCAAAAACTCCATAAAAAGACTACTAGAGATAATCAACAAATTCAGCAGTATAGCTGGCTACAAAGTCAACACGCAAAAATCAATAGCATTCCTGTACACAAACAATAAACTCACTGAGAGAGAAATAATGGAAATATCGCCCTTCACAATAACATTAAAAAATGAAATACTTAGGAATCAACCTAAGAATGTAAAAGACCTATATGCTGAAAATTATACTATGCTAAAAAAGGAGATTGAAGAAGATATTAGAAAATGGAAAGCTGTTCCATGCTCTTGGCTAGGAAGAACCAACACTGTGAAAATGGCCACACTCCCCAAACTGTTATACAGATTTATCACAATCCCAATCAAAATACTATTGACATACCTCACAGATCTAGAGAAAACATTCATAAAATTCATTTGGAAACAGAAGAAACCTAGAATAACAAAGGCAATTCTGGGCAATAAAGGCAAGGAGGGGGCATCTCAATTCCTGACTTGAAACTCTACTACAAAGCCACAGTGGTAAAATCAGAATGGTACTGGCAAAGAAACAGACCTGGGGATCAATGGAACAGATTAGAATATGCAAGTATAAGTACAAAGACATCCAGCCACCTGATATTTGACAAAGGGGCTAAACATGTTCACTGGAAGAAGGATAGCCTCTTTAATATATAGTGTTGGAAAAATTAGCTCTCCACATGCAGAAGACTGAAACTAGATCCATGCCTATCATCATGCACAAAACTAAAGTCTAAGTAGATCAAAGACCTAAACATTAAAAGAGAAACACTAAATCTACTGGAACATAAGATAGGTAGAAGTCTTGAGACATAGAATTAGGCAGAGAATTCATGGACAAAATGCAAACTGCACAGGAAACACTACAGAGAATCAACAACTGGGATCTCATATTATTGAAAAGTTTCTTCACTTCAAAAGAAATCACCAGCAGAGTAAAAAGAAAACTCACAGAATGGGAAAGAATTTTAGCCAGCAACCCCTCAGACAAAGGATTTATATCAAGAACATAAAAAGAATTGAAAAACATCAAGCCTCCCAAATTCAAAGACCCTCTCCAAAAATAGACATCTGAGATGAACACACAGTTCTCAGATGAAGATATAGAAATGGCAAATAAATACATGAAGAAATGTTCGCCATCACTGGTCATTCGAGAAATGCAAATTAAAACATTGAGGTATCATCTCACTCCGGAAAGAATAGCTGCCATCAAGAAATCAACTGATAACAAATGTTGGCGAGGCTGCGGGGGGAAAAAGGAACACTGCTCCACTGTTGATGGGTGTGTAGACTGCTGCAACCACTATGGAAATCAGTAATGAGAATTCTCAGAAGACTAGGATTGGAAGCTCCATTCAACCCTGCTATTCCCCTCCTGGGTATTTTCCCAGAAAAACTGAAAAGTTCATATCACAGTGATATATGTGCACCCATGTTTATAGCAGCACAATTTGTAATAGCTAAATCTTGGAAAAAACCAAGATACCCATCAACTGCCCAGTGAATGAAAAAGATGTGGTATTTTTATACAGTGGAATATTACTCAGCTATGAAGAAGGATGATCTTGAGGCCTTCATAGGGAAATGGAGACAACTTGAGACTATCCTCATTATTGAAATAAATAAGAATCATATTTATAAATATCACATTGTGTCTCTAGTATAAAAAGTAATAAGAAATGTAGGAGTAATAAAATCCAAAATGTGTAATTGCTATTGTAAAAAAGAGATGAAAAGAAAGTGCTCTAAAGGATATAACTGCGTGTATGTTTAAGTGTGTAAGATAGATGACCATATACTGTTTTTGTTGGATCGTGGACCAGAACACTTAACAGTCCCACTGTTTGAATGTCAACTTTGTATGTTTTAATTTTGTAATTTTAATGACTATTTCCAAGATGACAGAATGTAATTTATCAAGTAGTGATTTCTTAGTGTTTTTTTGTTCTTTTATTTTTTTCCTTTGGAATTCTGTATTGTTGCTACCCTTTTTTTCTGTTTTGTTTTGTTTTTTCTTCTTTTTAAATAAAATTTTAAAAACCAAAACAGAATAAGCACAAATAAACAACCTAATGCTACATCTCAAGCTTCTAGAAAAAGAAGAGCACGTCAAACCCCAAAATTCATAGAAGCAAAGAAAAGATCAGAGCAGAAATTAATGCAATTGAGACTAAAAAAAAAAATACAAGGAATTAATGCATCAAAGAGCTGGCTTTTTGAGACAATAAACAAAATTCATAAACCTCTAGACAACCTTACCAAGAAAAAGAAAGAAAAAAATCAAATTCATGCAATATGGACTGAAAAGAGAGAAATTAATACAGACCCCATGGAATTTCCAAAGATTATGAATAGCTACTTTGAAAATCTTTACTCACAAAGGGTGAAAAATACAGAAGAAATGGACAGATTTCTAGAAATATATGAACTTCCAAAGCTCAATCAAGAAGATATGACAATTTTGAATAACCCAATATCAGCTACTAAAATTGACAATGTGGTTAAAAACTTACCAACAAAGAAAAGCTCAGGTCCTGATGGATTCATGGCTGAATTCTACAAGAAATTTAGAGAAAATTTAATGCCAATACTCCTCAAACTCTTCAAAGAAGTTGAAAGGGAAGCAATCCTCCCTAACTCATTCCTAGAGACAAGTTTTACTCCAATACCAAAACCAGAGAAAGTCCCAATCAAAAAGAAGAACTATAGGCTGATCACACTAATGAATACTGATGCAAAGATTCTCAAAATATCAGCAAATAGAATGCGGCATATCATCAAGCATACTATACATCATGATCAAGTGTGATTAATCTCAGGAATGCAGGGATGGTTTAACATTTGAAAATCAATAAATGTAATACACCACCACATCAAAACAGCCAAAGACAAAAATCACATGAGCATCTCAATAGACACAAAAAAAGCTTTTGATAAATTCCAACACTTGTTCATGATAAAAACCCTACAGAAATTCAGAATAGATGGTATCTACCTCAATCTGATAAAGTCCATTTATGACAAACCAACAGCCAACATTGTACTAAATGGACAAAAAAAAAAATGAAAGCTTTCACTCTAAAATCAGAAACAAGACAAGGATGCCCACTATCACCACTCCTTTTCAATATAATTCTGAAAACACTAGCCAGAGCAATCAGACAAGAGAGAGAAATAAATGGAATAAGGATAGGAAAGGAAGAAGTTAAATTATCACTATTGGCAGATGACATGATACTCTACATAGAAGACCTCAAAAACTCCATAAAAAACTACTAGAGATAATAAATAAATTCAGCAATATTGGTGGGTACAAAGTCAACACTCAAAAATCAATAGCATTCCTGTACACAAACAATAAACTCACTGAGAGAGAAATTATAGAAATAACACCTTTCATAACTGCATCCAAAAAAATGAAATACTTAGGAATCAACCTAACTAAAAATTTAAAAGACTTACATGCTTAAAATTATACTACTGTGAAAAAAGATATTGAAGAGTATATTAGCAAATGGAAAGATATCCCTTGCTCTTGGTTAGGAAGAATCAACATTGTGAAAATGGCCATACTCCCAAAACTGTTGTACAGATTTAATGCAATCCCAATCAAAATATCAATAACATACTTTACAGATCTAGATAAAACATTCCTAAAATTCATGTAGAAACAAGAAACCTAGAAAGCAAAGGCAATTCTGGGCAATAAAGGCAAGACAGGAGGCATCTCAATTCCTGACTTGAAACTATGCTACAAAGCTACTGTGATAAAAGCAGCATGATACTAACAAAGAAACATACATGAGGATCAATGGAACAGATTAGAAGATACAAACACAACTACAAAGACACTCAGCCATCTAATATTTGACAAAGGGACTAAACATGTTCACTGGAAGGATAGCCTCTTTAATAAATGGTGTTGGATAAATTGGCTTTCCACATGCTGAAGACTGAAACTAGACCCATGTGTATCACCATGCACTAAAGTCAAAATGGGTCAAGGATCTAAATGTTAAAAGAGAAACACTAAATCTACTAGAAGACAAGGTAGGTAGAAATCTTGGAGGCATAGGGGTAGGCAACAAATTCATGAACAAAATGCAAACTACATGGGAAGTACTTAAAAGAATCAACAATTAGGATGTCATTTTATTAAAAAGATTTGTACTTCAAAAGAAAACCCACAGAATGGGAAGGAATTTTGGCCAGCAGTCCCTCAGCAAAGGACTTACATCCAGAACATACAAAGAAATGAAAAACATCAAGCTCCCCAAATTCAAAGACTCCCTCCAAAGATGGGCATCTGAGATGAATACACATTTCTCAGATGAAGATATACAAATGGCAAATAAATACATGAAGAAATGTTCACCATCACTGGTCATTCCAGAAATGCAAATTAAACAGCATTGAGATTTCATCTGACTCCAGAAAGAATGGCTGCCATTAAGAAATCAACTGATAACAAATGTTGGTGGGGCTGTGGGGAAAAGGAACAGTTTTCCACTGTTGGTGGGAGTGTAGACTGGTGCAACCACTGTGGAAATCAGTATGGAGATTCCTCAAAAAACTAGGATTGGAAGTTCCATTCAATCCAGCTATTCCTCTCCTGGGTATATTCCCAGAAAAATTGAAAAGGTCATATCACAGTGATATAAGTGCACCTATGTTTATAGCAGCACAATTTGTAGTAGCTAAATCTTGGAAACAATCAAATTGCCCATCAACCACAGGATGGATGAAAAAGATGTGATATTTTTATACAATGGACTATTACTCAGCTATAAAAAGGATGATCTTGAGGTTTTTATAGGTAAATGGAGGCAACTTGAGACTATCCTCATAAGTGAAATAAATCAAACTCATATTTGTAAATAATATATTGTCTCTCTAGTGTAAAAATTAATAATAATAGTAAAGTGAAAGAGTAAAATGATCCAAAATGTATAATTGATATTATAATAATGAAAAGGAAAGAAAGTGCTTGAAAGGAAAGAACAACTTGTAAGTATACACATATAACACATATGCATGTTTAAGTGTGCAAGATTGCTAACCATAGTACTGTTTTTGTTAGTTCATCACACAGAATTGTTTGATTGTCTGTTCATTTTTTATGCTTTGATTTTGTAACTTGAACAACTACTTGTAAATTATATATCAACTAGTGATGATTTCTTATTTTTTTGAAATTCCATATCATTTTATGCTTTTTTCTGTTTTGCTTTTTTAAAATACAAAAATGGACCAAAGTTATCAATATTAAACAGAAACACCACATCTACTGGAAGAGAAATTAGGCAGAAATATTAAACATATAGGGATAAGCAGAGACTTTATGGACAAAAAGCAAACTGTAGAGGAAGTACTTGAAAGAATCAACAACTGGGATCTCATTTTATTAAAATTTTTTTTCACATAAAAAAGAAATCACCAGCAGAGTGAAAAGAAAACCCACAGAGTGGGGAAAATTGTAGCCAGTTTTCCCTCAGATAAAGGAATTCTATCTAGAACACATAAAGAATTGAAAAAAGTCATATCCCTCAAATTCAAAGACTCAAACCAAAAGTGGGCATCTGAGATGAATGCACACTTCTCAGATGAAGAAATACAAATGACAAATAAATAGATGAAAAACATTCAACATCATTGTTCATTTGAGAAATGCAAATTAAAATAACACTGAAATTCCATCTCACTCTCAAAAAAATGGCTACCATCAAGAAATCACCATTAAGAAATGCTGGCAGGGCTATAGGGAAAAAGGAACATTTCCCCACTTTTGTTGGGAGTGTAAACCGGTGAATCAGTTGTGGAAATCAGTGTGGAGATTCCTCAAAAAGCTAGGATTAGAGATCTCATTTGTCTCAGCTATTTCCCTTCTAGATATTTTCCTAGAAGAATTAAAAATATCATATCATGGAGATACATGTGCTCCCATGTTCACAGCAGCACAATTTGTAATAGTTAAATGTTGGAAACAACCCAAATTCCCACCGACTGAGGAATGGATAAAAAAAGATATATTTTTATACAATGGAGTACTATTCAGCCATAAAAGGATAAACTCGAGGTTTCTATAGGTAAATGGATGCAACTAGAAACCATTCTAATTGTGAAATAAATCAGACTTGCATGTGTATACATCATATTGTCTCTGTAATGCAAGAAACTGAAAGTGTTTCTTCAAAATTTACAATAGATATTATGAAAGGGAAAGAAACTGCTCAAAAGAATAGAACAAATGGGACACAGGAAAGGAGAAAAGGAAGAGTTAAAGAAAAAATATGTATGTATATATATGCAAGATAACCAAGATAATTAACTACAAGTTTTTATTAGCTCATTGAAAAGAACAGTTTGTTCTTAAAATTGAGCTTATGTTATTTGCATACCTTTATCTAGTAATCTGAGCAACTATTTTGAACACAGCAATATGCAATATATTAACCATTGTCAATTTTGTATTATCTTGTTTTAAAATTCTGTATCACTGTTTTTATTGTTTTCTTATTTTTAAAATTAAAAATAAAGAAAATTCCCTTGAAGAAAAGAATTTTGAGGAGGTATAATGGCTCTGCATAAGTACTTGAAAAGACACTTTCTTGATAAATTAAAGTACCTTTCAATACAAGTAGTAGAATTAGGAAAGTATGGAGAATACTACAGAATCTAAGGAGGATCTACACCCAGGGAGTAGTACGGCAGCTCTAGAATCTCAGTTAGCATAAGTTTGAGGTAACTCTCTGGGCAGAGCCATTGCTAGACTTAGCCACCAACATCCTGCCTTTTCCCTGGGTGGGGTAAACTGATTATCAAGTCCACTTGTAGGTCACAGGGAGCAGGTAGTAATGTGTGCCTCACCATTAAGAACTGAGAAGCCTTGCTAAGGAGGACAGTCAGCACACGCACAGCTAGACTGCCTCCCCCTTTTTTCTTTAGTTGTTCCTTCCCCATCCATTCTTCCCCATCTCCCTCTCCCAGCATCCTCTTTTGCTTTTTCTATTTCCACACTGGTGATAGAACCTAGGGCCTTCACACTGACTTATATTCCCAGCCCCTTTAAATTTTTTATTCCAGAGTGCTGAAATTGTAGACATTATCACCTCTTTAGGTTTCCAGCACTTTTTTTTCCTGCTGTCTCTAAAATCCAAGTAGACAGAAGTATTTTTGAAGAAGCTTTATTGACATTCTTCTCTACTATTGATCTTAAAATTGAGCAGGAAATATCCTTTATTGAGAGTTTGCTTTCCCCTGAGATTAGTGATTGATGAGATGCATGTTAAAGGGTAGAATATACCTAAAAATCTTACAGAAGGGATAGCTGTAAGGTAATGAGTTTGTTTAAAATCCAGAGACAATCTTCTTTCATACACAAATTTTAAAGAGGTGTGCAATATATAAGCAATTTATATTACATATGAGATTTGATAAACCAAAACTTACAATTTCACCTATCTCTCTTAGTCCATTAGTATAGAAATATGAACATAAACATTTAATGGCAAAATATATCAATATTTATAAACATTTAAATCAAGGTTCATGGTTTTAATGGCTAAAACCATGTTTATGTTTCTTTTGAATCAATAAAAACCTTTTAGATACTGTAAAGTAATTCAAGAATTGGCAGACTTTTTTTTGGAAAAGCCCAGAGAGTAAATATTTCCTGCTTTGCAGTCCACATAGCCTATTTTACATAGTTAGTTCTGCACCTGTAATGGAGAGGCTGTTATAGACAATGTGGAAATAAATGAACCCAGCTGTGTTCTAGTGAAATTTTACAAAAACAGGTGACACACATCATTTGGCTTAAGGGCCTTGACTTGTTGCTCTCTGAAATAATTATTTATCTGCATTAATTTCAGCTGTTAGGAAGCACTGACCCAAGTTTGCTGTCCAGGTCCCGCCTCACCCACAAAGCACCCAGGCCATGTCCCACTGTATTCAAGTTCTTTTTACCTTGTCAATGCCCTCAGTCCAGCCATATTTAAAAACATTCTATTGCATTGTTTCAGATCTATCAGGTGAATTCAGTTTTGATTTAAGGTCTACTTATATTGAACAGCGTTTGGTTGGGAAATACTTTGTATTACACTGCATATGACTCTCATGTTTATAACATGAAAAAGGGCCAATTATATACCAAAATATTTATATGTCACATGGCAACTGACTCTTCCTATATAAACTGTCTCCAGCTAATATTCAAAATCTCACTGCTATACCCATCTTTTCTGGTTCTCCATGTTATTGATTTTTACCCTGGATATTGCAGAAATAATTTTTTCTGTTTTTTTTTCTGTTAATCTATATTTATAGGACTTGAAGCTAAAAACACACCAAGACAAAAAGTAATCTAGACATGTATCTCACAAAGCAACCCAGGTATTCTAACTGGTCACTATCTGATAGCCTCAAAATGTTGATTCACATAATACATGCTTTCTAGGATTAGATGTGCTTAAGAAATTTATATATATAATCCACAAACCAGTAATTTTTGTATAATCTTCATAATTTTGGCATGTTACATTAAACTTTACCATTATTTGTTTTTTAATTAAACTGTTTATTAATTGAGCATATGTAAAACAATATATACATAAATATACACCACTTCCATAAGTGGAAAAATCAGCATCAGTTACAGAGTACACAGCTAACAACATTAATATGAAATGTATTTTTGATGTCAAGCTATCTGTTTATCCCAAGGAGATACTACTATATTTTTTGGGAATATTCTTTTAAATGATTCCTGTTCCCTGTATACCTGACACATTCTAGCTCTAGTCAAATATTCAATCAGTGAATCGATCACAAACTGGGGACTCACTTCCCACAATCTTTTTCCAAATTGCCTTGTAACTTATAAAAAGCTGACCTCACAGATCCTGACTCACCTCTCATTACCCAGCTCACATCTCACCTACCTCCAAATGTGTTAATCAAAGACTGTCCAGGAGTTGTCGTATCTTTCCTGTGGGCATCATGCCTGTCACTGCCAAGTCAAGGATAAGTGGGAAAGCCAGGGGACTGACTTCATGTGGCAAACACATGAATTTCATTTTATGAGAGAAAACTAAGGTTACTATTTGACTTTCTTTAGTATATTGAATTAAAACTATATAAAAAAGAAACCTCTTTTTTTTGCTAACTCAAGTGGGTTACTTAGAAAAACTAAATTTCTTGAAAACATCCAAGGGATTAGTCATTTGCATACACTGAGCTATTCAGAAAAAAATCTCACAAGTAGAAAAAAAGTCTTGTCCTTCCTGTGCACAGCATACATAGCTCATTGGGTTTCAAAACATATACATATAAGATTATGTTATAGTTAAGACTTGGTGTTAGGAACTTAAATCTCTTTATGATGTAAAACTGAGTTTAAATAGATCAAAATATGGTTTGTATAATGAAAGTGTTGAATTAATTTTCTATTACTCTAAACTCAAGAAAAACTACTAAAAATACTTGAAAAATTTCAGTTTTGTCAAACCAACAAATGACCTTGAATCATCACATTCTGCTTGGCAGAGAGGACTTCTTGGAAGAGGCACAAAAATTTGAGCTGGTTAGTCTAATACAGAAATTGTCTTTCTAAATTTGAGATCTGTCCAGTTGGCAGTGAACTATCCACAAGCATAACCTATCTAATAATTGACATTTCCACAACTATAAATGATTACAAGGGGTGACCTTTCCATCTGTCATCCTTTCCAGGGAAAGAGATTACTGTAGAATGAATTTAGAGCCCACAACTATCCCTCTAAACGAGTGGGAATGTGAGTTTGATGAGATGGACCCACTAAGCCCTTTGAGAATTTGCCTTACCTCTCTATGATGCACCATCTCACCCTGCAGGGAATGGAGCTATAGCCCAGCAATCAAATGTCTAACCTAAGATGAGTGACTTAAACTCTGTTGATATTGATCTCATTTCTTTAACTTCTACTTAACCATTTTCAGGTTATAGTGAGATATTTTATAAACAACATTGTTATGACTTATATCTACATGTCTCCCCAAAGCCTCACGTGGTCATAGGTGCAGCTTTTCAGAGGTAGTTGGATCTAGAGTGTGTGACCCTGTCATTAGGGATGTGTTGCTGGGATTGATCGGTGGTGCTAAACTAGGATTAAAGGCGCTTCAACCTGGATGTCAGTGCTACCTACCCAAAGGGCAGGTAGCCTTGAAAGAGTATTAGAAACACAGAGAGGGCTGCTTTGTTGCTTTCTGTCACTTGCTGGTTGCTGCTTTCTGCTTGGCATGAACTGTTTCTCCTTGTGATGCCCCTCTGCCGTGCTACCCTGCCTGGGAGCCAGTCAAACAAGAATTGAAACTTCTACAGACTGTAAGCTATGATAAACCTATCTTCCTCTACCTGAGTGTCAGATATTTTGTCTTAGCAATAAGAATAATTAAGATAAATATCTATAGTTCTAACAACTACACAGCACAATGGGTAATTATACTCATCTTTCTGATGGAGACAGACAAAAGAAATAACTAGCCAAGCAAAACTATGTGATATATGTGTACTCATGTTCATAGCAGCACAGTTTGTGATAGCTAAGTCTCAGGGGTTTTTTTTGTTGTTGTTGTTGTTTTGGTACTGGGGCTCGAACTCTCAACCTCACGCTTTCCAGGCAGGCGCTTATACCACTGAGCTAAATCCCAGGCCTGATAGCTAAATCTTGGAAACAATGAAAATGCCCATCAACTGAAAAGTGGATGAAAAAATGTGGTATTTTATACAATGGAATACTATTCAGCTATAAAAAGGATGATCTTGAAGCCTTTATAGGTAAATGCAGGCAACTTGAGAATATCCTCATAGTAAATATCACATTGTCTCTCTAGTGTAAAAAATAATAAGAACTGACAGAATAATGGGATCCAAAATGTATAATAGATATTGTAAAAGTGAAAGGAAAGGATAGTGCTCTAAAGGATATAATGGTATGTATAGTGTGTAAGATAGATGACCATATTACTAAATTTGTTAGATCATTGAACAGAAGGGTTTGCACTGTCAATTTTTTTTTTTTTTTTTTTATCGGTACCAGGGATCGAACTCACGACTGCCTGCTTGCAAGGCAGGCGCTTATGCCACTGAGCTAAATCCCCAGCCCCACTGTCAATGTTTTAGTGTCTAGCCACTTTTTCTGCATTGATTTTGTAACTTTGCAACTATTGTTAAGATGACAATATGTAATGTATCAACTAGTGATTTTATATTAATTTTTTTGAATTCTGTATTATTCTACTTTTTTCTCTTTTGTTCTTTTCTTTCTTTAAATAAAAAAATTAGAAAAAAAGCAAAACTATACTTCAAGTTGAGCTTCAATTAATTCCATTTCTAATATTTCTCTTCAACCTCACAATTTTCCTTTTTTTTGCTCTATGCTTTTTTGAGTCTGGTGGGTACTTCATTTAATTTTATCAGAGCACATTTATTTGTTTTCTCCATTCTAGAATATTGGACTTTGCTTGCCTACCTTAACTTTGTTTCTGGGGTGTATTCCCTATAGGATGTGTGTTCTTACCTGGACTTACAGATCAATGATGCCCTATTTCAAATCATTGATACTCTAGAGAGATTCTTCATTATATTTCTTCCTCTTTACTAAACTTCTAGCTGTGCCTATCTAACTACTTCTTGAATCAGGACAGAGGCTATTAGTGAATGGTCAGAGGGCCACATCCAATTTAAATATGTTTGCTTAACCTGGCACTGTTAAGCATTGGGACCAGACCTAAAACTGAGTGATTTCTGGAGCCAGACACAAAAGGTCACCCCTTGGTATTATTATTTGTGTAAAATACATTAGTAGGTAAATTTACAGAAATAGAAAATAATTTTGTGGTTTCAGAGTGGTTGTCACAGGTAGAAACAGGGAGTAACTGTTTAATGGCTACTAAGTTTTCTTTTGGAGTAATGAAAATGTTTTGGAACTAAATATAAGTAGTCGCTGCACAATACAGTTTATTTGCTAAATGCTACAGAATTGTGCCTTTTAAAATAGTTCATTTTATCTCATCTGAATTTTACCTGAATAAATAAATGAACATGGCAATTTCAGATTGTTTATATATTATTCTCAGTGTATAAACGTCAGCTAGAGCTGAAGGAGCACTATCTCTTCAGATGAGATGCACTTCCTCTTCAGAGGACACTACCTTTGTGGATTGCTTACGTGATTGATCCTGAGACTGAAAATCAGGAGCGAGCTATGAATTGCCAAAATTTTTTATTTAAATTTTTTATTTAATTGTTAAGAGAGCTGTTTCTCCATATGTTTCATCAAAAATGGGAAAGTAAAACATTTGTAGATTGGTCTACACATTTCAGAGGAAAGGGGGTAATTAATGCAGAAGGGATAGAACATATTTTTTTTCTGGAAAAAGATTATTTTATATTTCATGTGCAAATGAAGCATGTTTACACTGAACCAATGTCAAACAAGAAGTTTGTTTCTTTGTTGGCCTCTCTATCACTTCTCAGCTTTTTGGCTAAGATCAAAGTGCGGCATTTGCCTACCTCTGTGGGTATTTGTAAAGGGTATTCTTAACTTGGAATGAAATTTTAGTAAACAGATCTAACAGCAGTGGACAAATGGAGGCAGAGTAAGATAAAAAAGCAACATACACTTACAATGACATACAAAAAATAAACAGTATTCTGTTTATTAACAGAATTCTCTCATCACCACTAATATACTGCATGGTGCTAAAAACATAGGTACATTATCTCTTCTCTAAAAGACATCATCAACAATGTCTGAAATCAGTTGAAGATAATCGGTATGAATGCTTTTACTTCCCTAATGTTTTCTTCCCTTAGAAGGATGTTTAGCAAAGAATCTAAGCTTTCTGCTGCAAAATATTTGGCGTTTGACCTTGATTTTTAGGAAGTAACTCTAATTTCAGGCCTGATAGGAAATTGTTAGTCTAGGCACTGGATCACAAAATGGTCTAACAAAATTATATATGACA
Organism: Dolichotis patagonum; assembly: GCA_004027295.1. Classification (NCBI taxonomy): domain Eukaryota; kingdom Metazoa; phylum Chordata; class Mammalia; order Rodentia; family Caviidae; genus Dolichotis; species Dolichotis patagonum. The sequence goes on from PVJX010005395.1 coordinate 39,965, forward strand.
AGGGCTTCCTACTTTAGGAAAACCACCCATATTACTTAGGAGAGGGGCTTTGTGTTAGGCTGTGCCAGGTAACCTAGAGACAGAACAATCACGTGGGCACTGAGTCCACCACCTGAATGTCTATATGGAAGTCCAAAAAAACTGAACAATGAGGCATGGGTGAATTTCCCTGGATGGATATATTCCACACCCTCACATATCTACATGGGAAAGCAAGTACTATCTTCGGAATCCATGAGGAAAAGTTCCATATTTGGTACTTCCTTGACACTGGTGTCTGAAGTGAGAGAAATCTTGTGTGTGCTCTGTCTCCTCTTAATTTGCACCTGAGTAAAACTTCTCACAAAGGTTAATTCCCAACTTCGCTAAACACACACATAAATATACACATACACAAATCACATCCTGATTACTTCAGAAGGGTAAACCTGGTGGGGACAAGAACAGATTTCATTTTCTGTTTTCGTGTTGTTTTAAAATTTTGTAATTATGCATTGCTTTCTTTAACCTTTTTTTTTTGTTTTCCTTTTTTGATACAGTCTTTTGGTATGTAGCTCATGCTGGCCTCACATGTCACTTTTTCTGCTTTACTGTGCTGGATTACAGATGTGCATTACCATACTTGACTTCTTAAAAACTTTTAAGAAAATTAAAAATTTGAAGAGTCTCATCATTTCAACATTACTGCCTTTTGAGAACTTACAAGCAAGAAAAATTATGGGGGATGAAGATAGTTTACAATGATAATGATAATAATCTGAAAGTCAATTGCAGAAACATATAATTTGGGTGATATTATACACTATATATTATCATCGTTTTAATCCTTCACCATCATTTAAAGAAATACACTGAGTATATAATGTGTCTGATTTTTAATAATGATTATTTAAAATATATTATTAAACGAAATCATAACCTCAAAATATGTATGCTGAGTCATAAAATTATTTTATAGAAATTTTATCAGAAAGCTATATAAGTATTGGAAGTTTTATGGTTTATGTATGCATACATTGGTCTGTTTTCCTTTGCTGAGACAGACACGATTTACAGAAGGACAGTTTGTTTTGGGCAAAGTTTCAGAAGTTTTAGTGCATGGTTGGCTGCATCCAAACCAGAAGAATAGCAGAGAGGCAAGGCAGAGGAAGGATGTCACCACAGGCAGCCAGAAGCAAAGGCTGGATACATCCCGGAAAGGGCCCTGTGATAGTCCCCAAGACTATGAGAAATGTAACTGTGTCATACTGCCAGACACAAAACTGAGTCAAAGGCAAACGTCAACTAAGGTTGTGTATTCACAAAATAGGCAGTGAAATCCATCTGTCACCACTTTTAGTAGGAGTTCTAAGGCTGTGGAAACAAGAGTATATTTTATGGAGTAATAAAAGGAAACATGCTACCTGGTAGGAAGCATTCTATGGTAGCACGGTTTTAGGAAACGGCAATTTTCCACTTGGTCTCAGGCAAAGTTAGTATTTCTTAGTGGGCTTCCAGGAGGAATGAGCAGCCAGGCAAAACTTCAAAAGTGAGGAGTGTCCCAACTTAGATCTGAGGTTTTCCAGAGGTGACCATTTCCTGGAATAAGTGGTGGTTGATTGTTGCGAGCCATTGAAGCTGGAAATTGACTACACATGCAAGCCTGGGGCATGACCATCCCAAGAACAAACAGCACCCAGGGCAAGCCAGGTAAAGAGGCTGCTTCAGCCCAGAGAACACCTAACCCCAAGATGATCTGAACCATGAGTTGCTGGGACAATGGAGTGTCAGGTGAAGTTAAATTGCTAAAAGGTATAAATAAACACCCCTGCAGTGAGGGGCCATTTCCTTTCCTCCCATCAGGAAAGCAAGGACTCCACCTGATCCCAGGTTGTCTCTTCTTTATTTTTTCATCCTCTCATAGTCCAAGAACCTCAAGAGTCATGTGGGTTGTGGTACATGGTACCTGATCAGTGACTGGGTAAGAGACTAGAGGGTGAGAGGACATATCTCATGTGTACACAATAGTGGGGAAAAGTAAATTGGCAATGGTCAATATTCATCACTGATTATATTGATATTGGCCTCATCAGGTGTAAAGATTGGGGCATTGAAACAAAACAATATTCTCTAGGGACACACCTATAAAAGAGCTTGTGAGAAACACCTTCCCCAGAAAAAAAAAAAAGTATATTGATTTCATTACAAATTCTAAAGAATCACAAATGTATATGGATGCTTGATTCCAGTACCTTTTCTTTTGTGAATTTTGATTAGGAAGTATCTTAATGATTATAAGCTTGTTGAGACAACACCCAAGATGGAATTAGCCCAGAGCAATATTTTAAAATCAAGTCCTGAACAAATAAAAGATGGCAGAACAACAGAAGCCCTGTAGGTTTAAGCCCTCTGGCTTTGCTCAGTTAGATAAGAAAAGAGAGATGGGGAATAACAGTTGCCCCAAAGAGTAGCGATTTGCTGCAAATTCTGATTTATAACACCTGATATTTTTAACCCAGCCACAAGCAGCAATCCCCACCTTTTCAGCTCGGACAAATTTTGCTGTATCAACGGTTTGAACTTTCGCCTTTAAGGGAGTAGAGCTGTGTTCTCTGTCTCCCTTGCAACTGACACTAAGAGAAGCCAGACAGGCAGAAGAATATATGGAGGGTTTTCAACACATTACTGAACTTTGAATTCCCAATAGCTGAGGACAAATTATAATCACTCAGGTCATCCATTCTCAGCCTAAAAGAAAGAAAAACACACAGAGCTTTTTGTTTTCATTGAGGGGACAGGAGGTATTTTGCCAGAAGCTGTTCTGATCCACGTATGGGGGACTATCTCTCTTCAGCAAAATTTTCCAGTATCTGTACAGAGTGACAAGGAGGATATCACTGGGGAAATTAATGTAAGTCCAAAATAGGTGTGGAAGTCTGGCCCATTCCGGGAAACCTCTATGGGGCCCTGCCTCTGCCCCACCAAACAGTGAGAGAGTGCTTTGCTCCCCAGCTCTACACCACCAAGCACATTTCTCTGGTGAATAACAAAAGACAGCAGAGGCTTAGACCTCCGTCCCTCTGACACAGGGGAAAGAAACTCTCAACTTACTAAATGTCTAGTATGAATGTGTGTCCTCTAAAAATCAAACAAACTTTAGGAACAATGGAGGTTAAAAGTAGAATATTTATTGAGAGAAAGAAAGCTTTTGTCCAAGAGAGAGACAGAAGGGATTCTGAGTGGTTGCCGAGGACCTCACCTTCTCTAGGAATTTTTATAGAGCAAAACCACGAGGTGAGGTGAGATCAAGGTGGGGAAAAATGATAACTTGCAAGATAGGTGGGACAGAACTATGGTCAATCACTAAGATTAGGAGTGTAATTGCTCAGGTAAAATTGATCAAATCAGGATCCAATAGGGAAGTGAGTCACATAGCAATCAGCATAAATACAAAATAGGGCCTTTTCCTATAGGGGACTGGGTTAGTGACACCTGGCTTCCTCAAGGTGATTGGTAGCTATTTAGAATATCAATTCCTAATGTTTATACAGAGGATGTGGTTGCATTTGTTTTGTATTGTTTTGAAATCTGGCCAAAGTGGAGGTGTCTTTCTCCTGGGAGGTTACAAGATACCTGGTCTTTTGCATTGGTTCCTTTGTGACCCTATCCCTGTCTGAATGCCTATAGTATTTCTAATTAACTTAGTTGCCTATAACACCTCCTCCAGATTCATACTAACTCCTAAAATGGAACCTCAAGTTATCCTTACTGGAGTCTATGCCTCGAGGAACAGTAGGTCTCCTAGGCTGCAGCAGTTTTACTTCAAAAGGTCTCTAGGTTTTGCCCTGTATCATAGATGCTGATTACACAGGTGAAATCAAAGTTATGGTTCAGTCTATGAAAATACTGCTCAAATTACCCAGATTATCAAATTGTTCAATTGGTTATTCTTGCTTTGACAAAAATTGGAAAAATCTATAAATGAAGGGAGATCCAAGAGTTTTAGGTCTTCTGATACTTATTGGGTTCAACAGATTAAGCAGGCTTGCCCTGAGATAAAATTGATAATTAAAGGAAAAACATTTAAAGGGTTTTTAGACACAGGAACAAATGATTTAGTTATTGCCCAATGCCATTGGCCTATGGCATGGCCTCTGGATGTGGCAACTACACATCTGCAGGGTTTAAGTAATGTCTCTCACTCTGGTAAAAGTGCTAATTCCTTAACCTGGAGGCATACAAGCAGTGCCTTTGCTATCACATGCAACTGACTTGCTTTTGAGTTTCAAATTTATGATCAGTTTAGAATAGCGGCCACAAGGGCATGGAGGAGACTTCCTCCAAGGGGAGAGGCATCCCTAGATTTGACTTCTAGCCATCAAGATCTGAAGCCGTTTCAGGATTCCGCCTTTATGAATATCTGTAAATGGTGTAAGATATCCTCAGGGTGGCATTCCCAAGGTGGCTGTGGGACCCCAGCCCCAAATTAGACCCCAGACGGCTGTAGCCCTCCGAAGTAACCCAAAAAGACAAGAAGAGAAAAAATTTAAAAAGGAAGCGCTTTTTATTTTAGCTGGTACCCAGCGATGCAGCAGCCTTGCAGCAGTAAGACTGTGCATCCTGAGCGAAGTGGGACGCGGGTTCATAAAGGCAAAAACCGCAAAGCTAAGGGTGGGGTGTTCACAGCTGGGTGGACGAGGGAGACCGATTAAAGGGTAAGGGGTGTATAATGGGTGAGGTAAGGGGTGTGTACAGCTGGGGAATAGGCGAGGGGGGGGGTTCGAGCAGCTGGATGATCGATTAAGAGGCAATAGGGAGGGGTACACACAGCAGGGGGAGTCGATTAAGGGGCTCTTCAATACAGGCTTTGCAAGTACAGACAGAAACAGGTTGTGCTAGTACTGATATGAGGGAGTGGTTCTTCCTGGAAAATGAACATTTGCTGAAGCTAGAAAGTCTATAATATTCACTTTTAAAAAGCAATTCGGGGGGCGGGGGTCATTCTCGGAGCATACAGAACAGCAGGACGCAGGCGAGGAAGCTAGTTAGTTAGGCAGGTTACAACAGTGGCCCCGCCTGGCTTGATAAGGTGAGACCTGTGCCATAGAGTTGGTGTTTGCTTGCCACTGCAGGTGGCAGTGGGCAGATGGAGGGATCAAAGTCCAAATGGTCCTGTCTCCTGCATGCTAGGATGTGAACTCCTCTGGGGTCTGCCAGGCCTTTTAATGGCCAGCCACAAAACTCAGCCCAGAGTTAGGAAGGAGGGATGCAGCTCTGGTGCGCTCCAGCCATGCCTGTTTTCCCATCACCTGCGCGAACTGCTTTATGCATCAAAAGTTTACAAGGCATCAGCACCATCTGCTATTGGGCCCCCCAAAAGCAGTGGATTCTCCAGGCCAGAGTGGGAGCACGACATGGGCACCCAGGGCTTGGACGAAGCCGGTGGCAACACTGGCTGTGTGTGAGCTTCCCTTGGTGGCCTGGGATTTTGGCACTGCCCAAAGAGCCCTGGAGCCTGTCTGCACACCGGCCAGCCACACCCACCACCTCAAGGTGGGGGGAGACAAAAGCCATGACCTAAGGTGGGAGCAAAGGAGGACAAGAAAGAGCCCTTGGTACCTAAGTACAAAATGCAACCTTTTTCTCTGTACATGAGTCTCTTACCACAAAAATTCCTTATAATCCTTAGGTCTAAAAAATTGTAAATGTGCTCACGATGTAAATTTCGAAAACAAAAGGGTTTCACCTCATAATAGATTTCACTAGGCAATATATACCATTAAAAATTTTCCAATGCTAATAAAGATGAAACTACCACAAAACAATGCAATCAAATAAAGGCTAAAAAGAGTCTTTTGGTAGGACCTTTATACTGGATAATAAAAGCACATAATCCAGTGCTAATCTGGATTGAGGGCATGCTCATATTTTTCTAGGAAATGCTAAATGGCCTATCTGGGTGCCAGAACATGCTGTTCTGCTGTATCATGGACCCAAACCCAGAGAAAGAGTTGAGTCCACCTCTTAAGAAACTGATTCTCAGTCCTATGACAGTGATGTCTCAGGAACCATGCCAAAACTGATAGACAAGGATGGGGATAGATCAGACCTGGAGCAAATTGAAAAACCTGACCCAGGATGCCCAGGAGATCATAACCAAAAAACAAAACCAAAGGTTTAAAAAGATGAAAAGAGTATATAGAGAAAACCAAACTGAAAGTTACATGAAAAGAGAGGGACATAAAGTTGCTAGTATTTTTAAGATAAAATACAAAAATACATGTTAATTATAAATACATGTTAAGATAAGATTTTGTCCCTTCCAAATCCTTTTTACAAGAGATCTCTACTAATTGACCTACAACAATTCTGACTAGTCAATTTATAGTTATAAATTCTAAATTTGTAAAATATTATTGTAATTCAATTTGGTTAAAAAATATATTTGAGTGCACTCTGATTTTGTAAGATGTTTGTCTGCCTGTGTATCTGTTTGTTTTCAAGTGGTTGTTGGGGGTCTACTGAGCAAAAAGCACAAGCGCCCTTACAGGAGTTCCCGAAGGGGTACAGAGCACCTGAGAAATGCTCTGAGGGCATGGGCTGCCAGAGGTAAACAAGTGTTCCAGCCCTGAGAACCCAGGGTGTAAGAAGCAAGCTGGTTCAACAAAGAGGCATGATGCAAATGTATAAATAGTCTCCAAGGAAACTTATTTCTTGCAGACATTAATAAATTGTGTGTTTGTTTCTACATCTGTTCCAGTCTGTACAGATTATCTGTCCAGGTTTGACCATTTGTCCATTCTGTGTACAGCTGTTCTTTTCATTTGAGCTCAACAATTTTTCTCTTTTCTTTCTTTTGCATTTTTTGATCATTTAATCAATGTTTAATTTGAGTCATAGATTTAAAAACATGCTTCCACCTGGGTTCCCAGCTAGTCAAAATGATGCTGAAATTGGTTGTGTAAATATAATGTATATAGTCTATTACGAGTTGAGTATCTCTCATTGTGCATAAATAATATGTTAAATGTTATGATTGGGTTTTTTATAAGTCGCCAAAAATTATTATTAAGATAATTACAGATGTTGGACAGGACTCCAACTGATGAATAAGAAAGCAGCTGCTTGGTAACATTAACTAGTTCTTGTTCATTGATGGAGGTCCCAATGATCTCCATAGCCTCATGGGAGACATCTCAACTAAAGTTGTTAAAATATATTATTGCAATATGTTCATATTGGCCATCATCAAAAGATTAAATTTTCTAGCTCTGATAAAAAGTTTTCATATGATTATTATTAACAATGCTTATTCTTACCCTCATAGTGCAATAATGTATTTGTGCTTCTAGTTGTACAGGTTTCCCAAAATATAAAACAGGAAATGTTTGTGGTGGCAGGATTTTGTTCCAGATTCATACCTCTACCTTTAACAAAAACTTATGAGATGTACATTCCACTAAAGGTAATCAAGTTAGGTAAAAGCTTCTTATGTATTAGATAGAGATGATTAACCAAAAAGCGATTTTTATGTCAAAAATGCAAATTCAAATGTGTTATAAAATGTTATCATGATTGTCATGCTATAATATTAGGTATGGTTTTGATTTCTAATTTTCTGCATAAAATATGTAACTGTTAATACTTTACAGGTTTTCAAATGTAAACACATTTATGGTTAGTAGGAAGTAAAGGTTCTATTTTAGCTTTAGATAAGATAGTTATGTTAAGCTTACTGCCACTACTACACTGTACTGTTATCAATCTTTACTTTTGCATATGCACCAACTGAGGTTTAGAGACCAAATATTAGAGAGATAGATGGGCTAAGAGGATAGCCAATATTTTGGCCCTAGTCCTTCAAGGTCAATGAGGACCCAGGAAATAAGAGAACCTCTCCTACATTATCCTGTACTCTGAGTATAGTGATTATTTAGTGTGTAATGTGTCTAAGGAGAGTCACCAGGATAAAAGTTCTCCCAAGCTTTCATAGAAAATCACTTAGTCAAGCAATAGCCATAATTTATCCAGATGGCTGTCACTGAAAGAAGAGCTAAGAGGCAATCTGTATGTCCAAGATATTCCTAAGAAATCATAACTGACCTTGATAGATAATAGAAGATTGATTGTATTTAATATAGGTCTCACCTTAACTTGGTCTTGAACATCCAACAGAAAGTATAACCGCAAAATGTATAATATAATGTCATAGTACATGTTAGCTATAAAAGAAGCACAAGAAGCCTTCTGACAATTGCTGGCTACACTGGTAACTGACTAATGTTATGGATTGATGAACTGTAAAGTGTTTAAATTACAAAATGCAGAGACTTAAAATTCTTGGACTGCACTTAAAATGAAAAGGGTTAAAAAAAATTTTCAGAGTTCTCCAAACACAGCTCCTCCAGCTTCAACGGACCATCCTGTGATATAACAAAACAAAAACTAGAGATATACTGGGAGATGTTAAAGCTGGAAATTGACCACACATGCAGGGCTTCGGCATGGCCATCCCATTAACAAAGAATGCTCAGGGCAGCACAAGAAATTCTGACCAATGAGTTTCTAAGACAGTGGGGTGTCATATGACATTAAGTTGCTAAAATGTGTAAATAAACACCCCTACAGTGAAGGTTCAGTTCCTTTTCTCCCATCAGGAAGGTAAGGGCACCATGTGACTCTAACTTTTGTTGCTTCTTTATTTTCTCATCCTGCTGTGATCCTTCCCCCCAAGAACTTCAAGAACTGTGGGTTGCAGCAGTTGGTGAGATGCCTTTTCTGACATCAGACTATCACAATGGTTGTTATGGAATGGAGTAAAAATGTCTACCATGCCAAGCAATTTCTCATTAAAGACAGGATTGGATCTCTATCAGCTACTACAAACTATAGGACAAATCACTGCTCTCTTCCTCTATTTTTTTTTTTTTTTTTGCTACACTCTCCTTATTCACTCTATATTTAGCACTCTGGCCTTCATTATGTTATCATTTTTTAAACTGACTCATAAAACATACATATATGGAATTCATGCAATGTTTGTGGAATGCTTAAATTGATAAGAATAGTTACATACTCAAGTATTTATCATTTCTTTGTGGTGAAAATATTTCAAATTCTTCTACCATTTTTTGAAATATTTGTACATTATTATTATCTATCATTTTGATCCTTAAACTCAGGATCCCAGTTCCTGCCTTGGGTCTTTCCTTGCTAGCAGTGTTTTTCTGCCTGATGTCTCAATCTTCCTATTAGATCTTGGCAGGTTTGCCTACTAACCTCATCTGAGCTAACTACTAAGGAAGCAAAAGATGAGAAAGTATTTACTTACATTTGTTTGTATAGGCATAGAAATACTCTGGAATTACACATGAAAATCCAATGATAGTGGTAGTCCTAAAAGCAAACTGCCAGCATGGAAGTGAGCATTGGAAAAGAGTATTTTATCATATACATTTATTGATATTCTGATTTTCAGACTATGTGAATGAATGACTTAATTAAAACAAAATTTTTAAAAAATAAAACTGGATCAACATATGTAGCAGCCACCACTGTAAAACATTAGATAAATATAAAGTGACAATAACCTTAGCATGGAAATATTAGTCCATTTTTCTTCATTGTTTTCTAGTATCTAGTGTTAATAATATTCCCATTGAGAAATGGACTGCACTTTTTTTGATAGGTGAGTCATCTTTTTTGCCTTCCCATTTAGAGAAATCTTTAGAATTATATATCCTATCTAATAATCTTTCCCATTATGCTTTTGTGGCAAGACACTCCTAATTCACAGGTTAACATCTTAATTGCTTTTAAATGCATAGACCAGTGGCATTAAGTACATTCATGCTATGCAACTATCACCATCATCTATCCCCAGACCCTATCTTGGACAACTGAAACTATATATCTATTAAATTTTTTTTTTCTGTCTTTATTCCTTAGCAATCACCTTTCTATTTTGTCTCATGAATTTGACCACATTATATACATAAAAAACATGGAATCATACAGTACTTTATAGTTTGTGTTTTTATAGCGTTTCTCAACATTTCCTTATGTATCCATTTGTTTCTTGTACTTTTAGTTCCAGAGCCTAGCTTTCCTGCTCATTTTCATATTCTCAAAGCTGAAAGTAATCCCTGGATGAGAGTAGTAACTGAATCAATGTTTTTTAATTGGTATCCAAAAGGCAGGACAAACTTCCCACACAACTTTCCAGAAGACATGTTAGGCTGGAAGTTATTAAACAGGACATTGACTGCCCAAAATAGAGGGTTTTTTTCTCAGCAGACTGAATTTCTGACTTGCTGGTCAGTTAGTATTTAGAATAGAAAAAGCAGATTTAGTTTTCACTTAGTTTATAATTAATGTCAAACTACTGCTATAAGACAATTTGGGAGAATTTTTATGATGAAAAATCTTTTAAAATTTTTTTTAGTTATAAAAGAACTAGTTTTTTTCCATGTTGCCTAGGTGTAGGAAAGTATTTTTTCAGTCAACAGATGACTATCTGTGTATACTCTTTAGCAGAATCCTGGCTAAGATCTTGTTAGAATTATAATGTTCCATTGTTTTGGAACAGTTAAGATAGACAAAGAATCAGCAACATTTTCTTAAAGGCATGAATACTAAATATTTCAGGCTTTGTGGATGATATGATTCCTGTTGTAATGACTTATCTCTGCAGTTTTAATGAGTAAAAGCAGCTACAAACAATAAGCCATATGTGAAGGAATGGTCAAGGCTGTGTTTTTACAGTCCTTTATTTATGAATATTGAAATGTGAGGTTCAAGAGTCAGGAAATGTTCTTCTTCTCTTTCAAAATGTTCTTTGATTTTTTTTTCTGGTCATTTAGTAAAAATCATTCTTAATTTTCAGACTACACAATAAGCAATAAGATAAAGTTGGCTCATAAGCAGGAATATGTCCTCTCTAAGATTGGACTGTTATTATTTAAAGAAAAACCTACCTGGAGAACACAACATAATTTCAAGGCAGTGCTTGGAGTAGAGATGCAGAAAAACGAAGAAAAAAAATAGAGATACAGAGAGAAATAGTATTTGTGACTTGAAATTTGACTGTGGAAATTGATTAATAAACACTGTGTATAGAAACATGCTGATAAACTGAACAAGCCAACATTGGGTATTAACTTTACTTTTGTTCCTAAAAGAAATTACTCTAGATTTAAAATAGACACTAGCTAAAAACTCAAGATTGAGCACAGTTAAATAATGTATGGTCTTCTCACTGGAAAGAATTAACTTAAAACATTGTTTACACAGTGTTCATATGCATATACAAATTCTACTAGTTCTATTATTGCCTTTAGTATGCTTTATGGTTAGTCACTCGGCTTAATGACTCCATGTTTAACTTGCATCAAGAGTTTATGTGTAGGTACAGATTTAAAGATGAGAGACCTGAAGTGCAAATGAGACTTTCCCAAATTAACACAGCACAGAGCAGGATTCATACCCAGGAAGTATGACTTCTAAACCTGCTGTTTTAACTACTGTGTTATTTTTTTTTAGTCTTTATACCTTCTAATTTTCATGTTAATAATAGTCTTTCTCTCCAAGGGAAATTGTGACTCCTATAAATAGTGACAGTATAAAAATATTTTACCTATTTCAATAAATAAATTATATACACATTTGAGTTTAAAGTACAGGCTTTAATACTGTGATCAGCTTGGCAAAGTAAGTTCTACCTAAGATTTACTAAGACACCATTAAACTGTGCCTGTATTATATGTATACCTGAAAAGCAGTCTTTCTGGAGAAAGTGTGTGTGTGTATGTGTGTGTTTGGTAAGAACATAGGAAAAAAATTCATTCCTTTATAGATATACTCACTTTATCAGGTTTCACTGTGTACACAAAATCTAATTAATAAATTAAATTTCAAATTTGTGCTTATAAAATGTTTTGTGGACCAAAATGTCTCACCCAACATAAAATTGCAAGCAAAAGTCCATGTCACTTTATTTATTTATTTATTTATTTATTGGTGCTGGGAATTGAACTCACAACCTCTCATTTGCCAAGCAGGCATTTATGCCACTGAGCTAAACCCCTGGCCCCTATTAATGTTATTATGATAATATACTTCAGGCACTGTAGTCTTATTTTGAAAGATGAACACTCCTCAAATGTCCACTCCAGAATGCTAAATATAGAGCTTCTATGCAAGATTCTTTAGCAGTCCAGGTGATTTCCTTTTCACCAAACTTATCTGAAGAGCTATATTATAAAGAAATGACATCCTGTAAGGATAACGGTTTCTTTTTTCCAGCAGTTAGTATATTTTTAATCTCATAATTCATGATAGTCATTGATAAGTTGAAAAGGTTGGTGGAAGTTGACCTTCAGTCATAAGGATAAAATTAGACAGAAATGACACATTTTGATGAGGTTATTAAGTGCTCTTTCTTAACATATTTAAAAACACTGTCTTCACCTTCAATCACTTCTATCTCAAATAGTAAAATACCATAAACTTATACTGCCTCATATAATATATAATGTATTTTATATATGAAGTAAGTTTATCTGCACAATGCTAATAGGTTTTTTTACTCCTTTTTATGGATGAGGAAATTGAGAAAGATTAGATGAGAGTTCTAGGATGATTTTCCTCCTATTCTAACATGTTTTGAAATAAGTCATCTTATTATTGAATATTTTATTAGAATACATTGTAGAGAAATGATACTGTTGTGCATATATATTCTATAATTCTTCCTAGTAAGTAGTTAGAAACATTTAACCCAGAAGGATAAAAGAAAGAAACATTATTTTCCTTTGACTTATTTTTCTTAATAGCGTTACTGTCACTTATTTAGTCTTTACTTAGTTATGGGCTTTATAATAAATATTTATGTAAATTAGCATATTTCATCATCACATACTAAACAATAGATACATTAAACTCAGGTGTGGAATCTCAAGCTAGACTCTAAACCCAAGATTGTGTGTTTACTTGTGAGTTGAGCAGGACTCAGACAAGGCTATCTAACCTTACAACTTGAGCTTTTCTGTGTGTTCTGTTAATTCTTTCAAACAATAATACTATAATCTGTATTTTTCCTTAGCTATACTGGATGCTGGCCCTTGTGGAGAACTAAGTTTTCTATATTATAAATAAAAATTAAACAACTTGAAAAAATCTGAAACTTCTTGTAGGCTTTTTTGTTTTGCTTTGCTTTTGATAACACCATATGCTATGGAGTTTAAAAAGATGAGGGTATGAAATGGCAAGTAATGTATTACTTCTATGTAGTGTCTGGATTAGCATATAGGGTATGGAAACTGGAGGTGATATAAGAGAGATAAGATTAGATAGCTGTAAGAGATAAAGTTGAAAGAATATGTGGGTTATAATCAATAGAATCATACTGAAAATCTCCTTTAAAGAACTAGACTCAGGATTGGACCATTTATTCCAATGATTTCTTATACATTCTGAGACCAATGAACTCTCTTAGGACAGTTAGCAATGGCCTTAGACCTTAACAAACATGACAATTAGTCAAGGATTACTGCAGCAGGGACCTAATTGGGTCAAAATTAACCCCCTTGGAATATGGCAGAGCCAGGCCTCGAGCCCAAGTCTTTAATGATCTGTTTTAAAGGACAACACTAATATGACCAGGACCATCTCTAGTTAGATCATAGGGTGCACATTTGCAGACTAACATTCTCATCCACAGGCAGCTCCATTTCATTGGACATTAAGTATTCAGGTCCTTCAAACTTCCCTCAGGACAGGATGACTTTATTCTGCTACCCCTCCATTACAGCTTTGCCTATTTGTCTCTAGCACTCCTCAAACATGTCAGTCTTGTAAAGACTATTTTCCATCACTGCATTGAGCAAGTTTTAGAAGATCTACTGACTACTCTGATCCATGGTAAGTTTTAAAAATTGACACTTAGTATGCCCTATTCATTAGTATTTTCATGTAAGAGGAGAATTCTGAAACATCCCTCTTTTTCCCAAAAGAGAATTCTAGATGGTGGAATTTCTGCAGTGGTATATGGCTTAGGATGAGAAAAGAAGTACAGAAGTGAAGAATTTATATTTGGGAGAAAATTCACCTTTATCTAGAAATCCAGAAGAACTAGATTTGAGTCCACAGAGTATAGTTTCTTAAGCAGTATGGTAATATAGTAGTGTGGTAATAATATACCTTTTATAATTCCTAACTGCTTTACTTGTAAAATTGGGCTGATATAAAACTGTCTCAAAAGATTGTTGTGAAATTTATGTGAGCTCATGTGTATAAAGTACTGTGCTTGTTACATGGGAATGCTTGACAAATACTTGTCTTGGAGAACAAAGGAGAATTGAATAAGGAGCTAGGATTCAAATGGATCAAAGATATAATAGCATAAGAATGCTGGATACAATGCAGTGATTACTTAGCAAATGTTGTCTAACACCAGTAGCAGATCCGGCTTCTTACATTTGCTTACGTGTGATTGCTCTTGAACTTTCATTCAGTTTTCTCGTGTAATATACCGCTCCTCATGGGAAAATTGCCCTTAATGATGAAAAATAACTGTTCAGTAATTTTCGTTAAATTTGTATTTTAATAATGGACTTGAACACCTTGTTATTAATACTAACATGATTTGGCACAAGGCATCCCAGTAGTAAATATTCTAAGTATTCTCCGTTTCAGAGACACTCTGAATTTACTATGCATCAGGTTATGTTGGGACATTCTGTTTAAGGGTTCAGTTTTGTGGGCCATCCTCCAGAGGTTCAGATCCTGAACACTGAAGATAGAGCCCAGGCAACTGCATTTTTAATAATCACTCCCAGCTGACCTGATACAGGTGGTTACAGATATTTTGAGAATTGTTTTACTTTCCCTCTGTCTCGGTTTCTGTCTCCCTCTCTCATCTGTTAAAGAAAAAAAACCCTGTTTATCTAGCCTGAAGTTCCATATTTCCCCAGCTTCCTCCTTTCAATATCCTCAATTCATGAATGCCCAGTGTACATTTGCACATGAAAGGACAACCCTTGTGCTGGGGACCCCCTCCAAACTTTGAAACATTTCAACACTTTCATTTGACTTTCCACTGCGACAATTTCTCTCCCTGTTCCCTGGCTTAAAGTCCTCAGATGCACATAATTCTAAATCATTTTCCTGCATGAGATATTTTCCAACTATTATTTTCCAAAATTTGACAGAAAACTTCAGATTTCATATTCTCTTCTTTATTTTTTCCCAGAAAAGCCTCAGTAATTCTCAAGTCTCAGTGATGATAAAATGACAGATGGGGTATAGGAGTCATCAAGTACAATTAGGTGATGCTAATTGAGTGCTTCAAAATTAGTATTAGATGAAAGAACTTTGAGTGCACTTTCAGCCCTCAACAACACCTCACAGCCATGGGAGCAGCTCGAGGTTAATGCTGGTGGATGTTAGGATTACCTGCTCTGAATCAAAGTGCTTCTTTTGTCATGAATCCTCCTGATCTTGCATTTTAGAACATATTTCTTTCTTCTAACAAGTACAGGAACAAAGCATCTTTTTACCCCTGCTCGAATACCATGAGTTTCTCCTAGTCTCCTTAGAGTATTTTAAAGGCAGTGAGAGCTTGGGTTTAGTGGTAAGTTGTGAATTAGACAATGAATTAAAAGCATATGAAATACTTTTAACTCATATTTCAATACTGTGTGACTTGGAACGGGGCAATTCAGTTTTTAAGATGTGGTACCATATCTATAAACTTGTATCTCACACACACTAACCCTAGATCACTGTAGAATTGAAGAGATCATATTTAAGGGACTTGCAAAATGTTTAGCACTTGATAAGTAATCAGTGAATACCAGGTATGAGCAGTTTTTAAGATGTGGTACCATATCTATAAACTTGTATCTCACACACACTAACCCTAGATCACTGTAGAATTGAAGAGATCATATTTAAGGGACTTGCAAAATGTTTAGCACTTGATAAGTAATCAGTGAATACCAGGTATGAGCATTACCTACTACACTGTGTTTGCTAAGTCCAGCCAACTATTTTGTATCAAAGGCTATGAATTTCCCAGCAGTTGAAACATACTGAGCCCAATACTTGTTAACAGAGACCTCAAACTGACTCTATCTTTCAGATAGTCACATGGAAAATATATTTTTAAAAAGGAAGAACGATTTGGAAAGTGGGAAGTACATGGCTTACCTAGGTTAGGCTGGTAGCAAAGCCAGCATTAAAGAAAAGTCGTAGAGAAATAGCCTATAATTACCTGTGAGTGGAATGAATTCTCTCAACTATCTTCACATTATAGAGCTTTCCTTGTTTTCAGCACTTCCTTATTAGCTTTTACTGTTTCCTGGTCAGATATACATGTATTCAGTTACATTGAAAATTGAGCCAAAGAGCATAAACCTTTCTTTTATTGACAAGTTAAGAGCACTATTACCCAGAGGAAATACCAAGTTACTGATTTTATCCAGGTAACTTTTCAGAATCCTTTGATATTTTGTGTGTATTTTATCTGTGTAATTGGCACATCTGGGATAAAGTGACAACTTTCTAATGACTCCCTCTTTAATAATGTCTGAAGGCCCAGAGAACTAATTACTTAGCCATCAATCAAATATGTATTCTTGCTTGTATACTTTGGAATTCCAAGGATGGGAGCTGGCAAATTTGTTAGTGCATATGAGTCTGATACAATCTAAATTCTAGAATAAAATCTTGCCTATATTTAAGCACAGATGTTGATCTTAAATATTCTTGCCCTAACCTACTTGAGAACAGTAAAACAATTTGATTGAGTACATATTCATGAAAGACCTACTCTGTACAAAGCAGATTGTTGAACAAAACCATGAAGTTTCCATGGAAGCAGGTGTGCATTTCAGGCTACAAACTCAGGTGTAGGAGGCAGGGAGTAAATTTTCTGTACTAGGGAAAGTTAACAGATGAATCTTATTTAAAGAGGCGCCCCTCCCACCTTTCTGCTCTGAATTACTTTTCTTTTTTCTCCAGAATTGCACTTTGCTTACTCTGCTCCAGTCTTTTCTGGGGAGGATTAGGATACTTGCCAAAAATGTCCCAGAAAACCTTCCTGGCATCTCTTCCTAGAAGCTTAAGCTAAAGTTTGCAAGTCCAAACATTCAGAGTCCTAGCAGATAAAGTTTTAGCAGGGATGGGCTGGAAAAATTGGTGATGAGGACATGCTACATGTCCCTGATAATGGTGGTAGCTGCCATGCTGTGCCAGCTGCAATTCTGCAGTATGAAGAAGTCAGATTGTTAATTATTTTTAAGTACAATTTGAAAATCCAGCTCCTTAATGCAAAGAATCCCTGGTCTCAGCCTATTCAGAGGAAAATATTAGATGAAGAGAAACATTCCCCCAGACTAAAAAGGGAGTAGGGAAATCAGAAAAGATAACTTTGTGGATTCTAAAGAAGTAGAGATTTCTACCCACAATATCCTGACAATTTTTTCATTGGCTAGAGAGGGCAAGATTATCTTCATGGTGCTCTAGGGAGGAGCAACCAAAAATTTTAATGATTCAACAAAATGAGGTTGGTGTAGCATGGATGTTAAGGAAATAGAAAAAAACTGAACTTATAAACAATAAATCTAATACTTTAAACATATTTGTGTATAATAATATATTAAGACACCAGAGACAGAGCGAGGCTCAGATATTTAGTTCATATCATGAGTCCCAAATTTACTTGCTTATGTCTTATTTACTTGCTCACTTTGTCTTATGTCTTTAGGGGACTTACCAGAATTCTCTATGCGTTTGTTCCCTCATCTTTAATATGGGGATAGAGCTTAATAATACTAGACTATACCTAATGAATGACATTATAGCAGGACTCATGAGACATAATCAGAAAATATCTTTACTTTCATCTCCACTGTCCATTAGAATTTTATTGGCAGGGAAATCTTTCCCTTGAGGCTGATTGGAAACACAGGTTAACTCATGAATTTTCTTCTATATTTTACATACAGAATATTTTTCTTAGAGGTATTCAAAGTTGCAAACCCTATAAAACTTCCAAATGTTATATAAAGAAATTCTCCTGTCTCTGATCTGAATTTTCTGCCAGTGGGAAGAAAAAATGGAAAATTCCATTCCTTTGGTGGTGGTGTCAGATGGCCTTGGGCGGATTAAAGCTGAATAACCTCTGACCACTTTTGTGGGTCTTTCAGAAGTCTCCAGTGAAAATCACCTGGGAAGGCAAACAATGCAATTTACTACAACAGCCACTTCCTCCTGGGTCCTCTGTCCCTTCTCCATCACTCCCTCCCTCCTCCTTTTCTCCCTCCTTCATCCTCTCCTTCCCTTCCTTCCTTCCATTCTCTTTCCTTTTTATTTGATAGTGGTCTACAGTACACAGACTTTATTGCTTGTTGTCATGTTTACTTTTCCATACAGTTTCCTGGGTCAAATTCTAAAAGAGCCACATGGTACCACATGGGAAGCAGTAAATAAATGTCTTCATTATTGTTATTGTTTGACGTAAAAGGGTTGAGAAAATAAAAATTTAACTATACTTCCAAATTAAGTGCCTTGCACTACTGAAATGTTTTAAGTGAGTTTTTTTACATAAAATGTTATAAGTAAACATCTGACTATTTGCTGATTGATATGTATGTACCTGAGCAGTATCAATGAATTCTGCAAGTGTCAATAAAGTAACATAGTATAGTTTTTCCGCCTGGAACCAGAAATCAAATTCAACACTTTGTACTTGACAAGTAGTCACCATGCCACTGAGCTATGTCCTTGGCCCCTAGGATAGATACTGTAATGAAATATATGAGGATTATATGAAAGAGGCATGGAAGACTTCCTGGAGGAGGCAGCATTTGAAGTAGGTTTTTGAGGGTGAGGAAGGTTTTGCCATGCATCCAGTTTGCTTGTTACATGCCACTTACAGGTCCACATATTCAAATCAAGGTCCCCAAAGCAATCTATTGAGAGGTACTACAGAAATGTAGGAGGGGAGACCTCCTGGGCAGCCCTTATGCCATTTTTGCTGTGCTCTTGAATGTGATTTAGGGAGCCTGATCTCTTCCACTTCCATTCTTTGCTCCTTGACACATGAGGTAAGCAGTTTTCTCTGCCATATGCTCCTAACATCATGTGCTGCCTCCCTAAAGGCCCAACGCAGTAGGGATTTGAAACTTTAGAAGCACAAATCAACAAACCTTACTTCTTTATAAGTTAATTGTCTGAGGATTTTCTTAGAGTGATAGAATGTTAATTAACAGGCTCTGAGGTCAAGAAGCAGAAAGGAGGGGAAAACCAGAGATAAAGAAAATGTGTGCGGAGTTGACAGCCATGGTGATGGTGCTTACAACAGAGTAAACCACATACGCACACAGATGATGATGAAAGCTTGTGTTGGATGCCGGTTCTGTGTATGGGATTTCAAGTTACTTGATTTATTCTTACCAACTCTGTGGAGCAAGCCCGATTGTGATCTCCCTCTTATGCTTACAAAAACGGTGTCCTGGTAAAGGTAGTTGCCTGTGATTGATTTGCATGGGAGCCAGGATTGGGCCTCTTGGCTTTCTGGCCTTCACAGTGTCCTGCTAGTACTCTATTACACAGGGTCCTTAACTGTTAGGGTTATAGGAGGGAATCTGAAATACACATTAGGTCATAAATATTTCTCAACATCTTTATCATAGTTTGCATTTTAGAAAAACTTTCAGTTCCTACTAGAGTCACTACTTTTATAGTTTTATTCTATTTCCTTTTTTCTTTGATTAGTCTCTCTCTCTTCCTTTATCAAGTCTTTATCAATCTTAGGACTATGTCTCAGGGTGTGCAATGGTGAATCACTACATGTACAGTCTCTGCCCTCATAGGAGTTATATTCTAGCAGGGAAGATAGCTCTTCAAGGAATTTCTATCAATAAAATTACAAGTGTGATGTTTGCCTCCATGAGAGATATTTTAATCTACTGGAACTGAAGATCAAGGGCTTTGATGGAAAAAGGCCAAGGCAGAATCAGTGACTTAGAACTGAAAACTGAATGATGAATAGGAGTTACCTAGATGAAGTTAAAAGATACATGTGCCCAGGCAGTAAGAGTGATGTATACAAATGCCCTGTGGTAAGAATAATTGACTATAACCAGAAAGGTTATATTTGAGAATACAAAAGAGGGTCAGGGTCCTGATCATGCAGAATCTCGCAGTGTAAACATTAAGGGTGGGGATTCTGACAGGAACCTTTTTAGCAGGAATGGTGACTCAGTCATACTACGCTTAAAACATAGGCACAGCACTGATTCCATTGCGGACATTATGATGAGCTGGAAGTTATCTGGAGGAGGAAGAAGGAGGAGGTCCAGTCAGCTGGGTGAGAGAGTATTTGCTTGATCCAGTGATGAAGAGAGAGAGGCTTATTCAAGAGATATTAGTGGGAGAAATCAGTAAGACACTAGGATTAACTAATTATAAGGAAGAATGGTAATAGGAAAAGAAGATTATGTTTCACCTTGGAAGATAGATGACTTGCCATCACTGAGAAAGAAAAACTAAGAGTAATTATTGTTTGTTTAGGTTTGAGTTGATGATGACAGGGAAGTCCACCAATTTTGAGTTGAGATAACTTTGAATCTTCCAAGATTTTTGGAGTTCTCACTTTGACCATTAGCAGTTTCTGCCAGCACTCTACCTCTAATTTTTCCACTCTGGGATTAACTCTTTTCCTATGAAGGGAAAAATATTTTTACAGTCTTTGGTAGAATTGCTATTGCCATTGTCCAGAAGCATTCACTAGATATGTCCTTTGGCCCTCAGCTGTGGCCTTTCCATTCCATAGAGCCCAGGACTCGGTTATCACCCCTCCCTCCTGTCATGTGCTGTCTGTTTTTGTCTTAATTCTTGCTGGCTTTGATTAATTGCCATGTGCTTTCTTGCTGCCCTCCTAGCTTGATTGCCACCTCTCCTCCATCTCCTTACTCAAAATTCTTGGCACATCTTATGACTTGGTAACATATTATTTATACTTGGGCAGATTAATCATGTCTTCTCTGCCCTGGTCCTTTCCTTTTGTTTGTCTTGGAAACTTTCTTAGAAGATCCTTAAGTGAAGCTGTAAACTCGCAAGTTATACACCAGATGGCACCAAAACATTACATTATAAGAATTAACACCACCACATTTTAAGGGGAAAAAATTTAGGAACACTATTTTGAGCTTGTAAAACCCAGCCCCAGATGCAATTTCAAAATGAATTAAAATCCACATTTCAACTTCCCAGAATCTGAGATGTTGGATTGAGAGAGAGAAAGAGGGAGAAAGAGTGAGAAAGAGAGAGAGCGAGCATTGTCTCAGAAATAAGTCTTTATTTTCTCCCTTTTCTACTCACTCCAAAGGACTATAATGAAAACTGCAAAATGGAAGGATGTAAATATTCTCAGGGACCTTGTGATTTTCTCTCTGTATCTACTTCACTGTCCTTTTCTTTCGTACCGAAGCTCTGTTACAGAATTTCATTTCGTCAAGAATATAAATTTTAAAAATTTACCATTATAACTAATATAAGTAATTAAAACATCCAAATTAATATGTCCAGCATTCTGGTTAAACATATGAATAAACATTAGCCTTTTTTTTCAAATTTTAAATTCTAATTGTAATAATAAAATTATAATTATCTTTTTTTCTAATTTAAAATTTAACTTTAATTAGTATAACAAAAGTAGCAACGATGACCATTAAAATTAGAGCAACTAATCAACTGAAATATGTCTTCTTTGTTCTTGCTGCAGATATTTTTGTTCAATCAACGTAATTAACTGTTGATAATACTGACATAGTTTACGAAACTCTGAGGGCTTTTTTAACATATCAGAACACATTGTAAAGGCTTTGAAAAATAACACCCATCTTACAAATTAACACATTTTACTGGGTGATCAGTAAATATTTGGCAAAATTTGATTAGAATTTCATATGAAGAAAATATTGTGCTATCCTTTCAGATTTGGAAATTTGATTAGTGACTTTTCCATGGTAACAGATATGGATTAAAGAATGGTAGATATTAATTTTTATTATTTTTCTTCTTTAGAGAAGGAAAAGCTAATCTATGGGTAAATGTGCAGCAGCAAGTGAATTTAGAAAATTAAGTTATATTAAGAAATAATTTGATGCTGTTAGTTTTATGTATACTGGATCATAGTATTTTGTATACCTACACTTTTCTAGTATTTTGCTAGCAATGTATCATACACATACAGACAGTACATAAATAGTCTGTATTTTATAAAGGTGTGTGCATGGAAGATGCTGTATTTTTCCACTGCACAAAGTAGAGTGTCTTGCTTTAGGGCTTGGATGAATGTCTAGCCATTTTCCTAATCCTGGGGAGTTATCTGAATGCCACATTTCCCAAAGTGCTTTGAGATCACTTAGGCTAAAGATGCTATTTATTGTGAAGCTATCACATTTATTCCTGAGGGAATTTCATCATTTTGTGTTTGTGAAAACTATCAGTGTGTCTTTCTAAAAAACGCAATTATATGAAAGAAGCAAACCAACAGAGTGGACCCCTTGTCTTCAAAGTCATTTTATTAAGAGTAAATTAGACTGGAAAAATGATAGCCTAAAATACATTTTCAATAGATTTCTGCCTAAAATGCATTTTCAATAGATTGCTGTCAGACTTGCTACCTGTCAAACAGAGAGGCCTGAAGTTTCATAGTGACATATGGATTAGCCCAATCTTCCCTGCAGCATGAAAACAAAAGACAATTGGTGATGCATGGGGCAAACTCTTCTTAAAACAGAGATATCAACAAAGGAATATGACAGCATGAAAAGACAGAGTGCAGTCTGCTGTCCTCATTTGCAAAGATATTCTGTCTGAATCCATAACTTCAACACACTATGTGATAGAAAAAGAGAAAATACACATTAAGTGTAATTGTTAATCAGCTACTTCATTTTAGCAGATGCTGAGTTTCATTCTCTGAAATGCGGAAGAAGTGGGAACAATGGATACAACTGATACCATTGTTTAAAGTCATGAAGAAGTACGTATGGAATTAGAATTGTTTAATTTTTAAAAATCATTCATAATAGAGACTTGAGTGTTCAAAGTTCTCACCCACCAATCAATCCAAAAACAAAAGCTTAGAGTCACAAAGGAAGCTCCACAGCAAAAACTCTCTCCAGTTAGAGCTTCAAGGCAGACTGGTAGGGACTTTTTGTTTAGAATTGCTTGGAAAAGAAGTACTTTAAGACCAAAGTTAAGGAAAATCATACAGATCTGCATGGATCTGGGAAAATGCAGTATGGATTTATTTTAACATCGCTTGTGAACAATTACAAAGAACATTTGTCTGACCAATAACTTTCAATTAAATGGAAATGAAAGTTTCTCTAATAGCCATTTTAATCCGTATACCTAAGGGACTCGATGAACAAGTTTAATAACACAATTCAAGAGTTAATGAAAGATAATGGTGCACTGAATTACAAGAGCTGCTGGGTTTTCTAAGATTGGGATTACATGATATAAAATCAAAGTAAGGCAGTATTTGAGCTACACAGGGTGTATGAGAGCTCAATCAAAAAAGTTCAGAGAAGGGTCCTTTCACAGTATCCTGAAGGAATTTGGCTATGGAACAGGAGTTAATGATGGTTGCTGTTCTGTCCAACCCTCACTTGTGTGATGCTTTCCTCACTTGGAGACAGAAGTGACTGCCAAGGGGACAGGGCAGTTCCCGACAGAAGGCCATTTAAGGGGAACTGGATGGCCCATAGAGTACAACGGCAACTGAAACTTCTATAATTAATTATATAATAAACTACTAAATTATGTTGTTTAATGGGAATTCTATATAAAAGAGGAGCATATTTTTATTTAATGTGTTAGGATTGTTTAGCATGTCCATGTCCAAAATTTAGAAAAACAGGAGTTCACACATATGAGACCTTTCATCAGAAGACACAAGGGCTGGCAGGGTATTAAAGATATTACAATTCTATGAAGAAGCATAAACTAAAGAAATATCAATGAAAGAATTTCCAGAATTCAAAATCTGAGGTTTTAGCAAAATTCTCTCTGGATAATTTATCTGCTTTAGTACTATTGAGTGTTAATCATACATAGAAGAAAATTGTACACAAGTAAGATAAACTACAGTTTTACTTCGTTTTTCATTCTTACATTTTTGTGCAAAGTCTCTGCTTTATCTAGTGATTGTAACTCTTGTCAATAAATATCTATCTTTTCCAAAAGCCTATAGAAACAACCTTTTATTTTATTTTGAGCAATATAAATTCACACTCCAGAAATCTCAGTGTGCACATTTTTGTGGGAATTGTAACGGGTTTTGTTGCTATTGGATTTGTTTTTGTTGTTGTAGCAACATGTTTGAATGTTATTATTTCATTGTTTAAAGAATGTATTAGAGAAAATTAATTTCAACACCATGAAAATGTATATTTGATTATTTCTATAGGGAATTCCTTGGCTCTCATTAAAAATAGCTCAGAGAGCAGCCATTCAGGACAGTAAAGGTGACTATTGGTGTCACTGGAGTCTAGGTGCATTTCTCCTTCTGATACTCTATTTTTGGCATATGATTCATTCACACATTCATCTCATGGATCCAAGGTGCTCAATCTTTAGCTTTGCCTGAATACTACAATTGGAAGATGAAGAAAGCAGCAGAGGGATATGGGTGTGTCCTTTCCAGAGGGGAAAAATGCACCCAGATATCCCTGTCATCTGTTGCTTACATTTTATTAGCTAGAACTCTACCTGATGCCCTCTTTACCTTGAAGACCATTTTTAAAAATGACAGAACCAACTTTCCATTTGTATGGGAAGAGAGAGAAGATATTGATAGATAATTGGCCAACTCTTTCCCACAATGAAATTTCAGGGGTACATGCAGAGTGGTTTAAGAAAATGCATTTTAAAAAAGATCCAATATTTAACCTCATAGGGTGTAAATAAAATGTATTGGTGGGGAATGTAGACCAATGGAAGGAGAGTGACTGAGAATTCTATTTGGGGATAAGGAAGAGTCAGCATTTGGCCCAACTGCACTTAAAAAAACTGTTTTCTATTTTTTTTTTTAAATATTTGAGGCTTGTTTATAATGAACAAACCACAAAGCAATACTAACGTGAAGGAATAGAAAAAGATAATTATGGCTCTTTCCTTCATTATGTCTGAAAACCAAAGATAAGCAGGTGAAGTTTATCCATCTGTACCACACTTGGAGTGATAATGATCAAAAACAAAAGCATACTGAACTAGCCAATTTTAGCTTGGTGCTTTAAAAACTGTGACTTGCCCAGGTTACTTAGATTCAATCCAATGTCTGTGATATTGAGACAATAACTATTCCTACCTTACTGAATTACAGGAGTAAGTGACACAGTCACTCAATACATAATAGTCCATCAAAATATTTAAGTATCAGCAACATGAATACAATGGTAGTCTTATGAGCGGAGAAATGGAATATTCCATTGATTCTGGCCCAATATTCACAACTATTATTTGTGAACTTGATCAGTCATTTAGCCACTACTGCTTTTTTTAAATTAAAATGAACACAGTAATATCAAGCTCTTTGGCTGATTAGAACAAGCAAACAAGTGAATTGTGCAAACAAGTTTATAAGAATACTTTCAAATGGAGCAGTGTTATATTCAAACATGAGATGTTAGATTTACCATATCTATGCTTCTCCTTTTATATTTTTGCCATCTTTTTCTTTCCCATTCTTTATTGACATTGGCCCATGACATTGGCAAATAATAGGGAAGATAATATTTGCAAACTTTCCAAAAAATTGCAGTTGATAGGTATGGATTGTATTCCTTCAATCTTCAACCACAAGTGCTTAAATATTTATCTATAAGAAACTGAGCCACGGTCTAAAATATTCTTTGTGATTTTTTGAGCTCAAATAGAACAAGTGTGTTTTGAAGCTGTGTGTACCAGAGACTAACATACTATTATGATATGCTATAAGTTCTAAGTCTTTTCTTTTCAGTTTAAAAAGTATTAAAATTGTCTACCTTTATAATAACCAGTACCTATTAATAATAAACAGGCCTATCTTTCAGAGTCCCCAGAGAAGAATAGAGCAGAATATCTGCCTCTGATGGTGGGAGCTGTCACTGATCTCCACTGCCACCTGCCTGAGGCCCTGGGGCAATTCCACATGCATTTGCCCTTAATGCAGTCACAATTCCCACATGTGTTGTCAGCTTTTGTCACTTTAAGTAGTCTCCAGTAAGCACTAAGGAAACAGCTTCAGTAGGATACTCCTGATTTTTAGAGCTTAGGTGGATACCAGCACGTTCCTTTTAATGCCTCCCACATAATTTTCTATTTGTGCAATATATTGAATTTCTATTCCAATTTTCCATAATTTTACTTAAGGGACATTTAGTACTTGTTAACAGCCTTTTTTTCCTAAATTGATGCTTCAGAACTTTTGCTTTTTTTGCAATTAATTCTAAGCCTTTAAAATGAAGTTGAGTAATGACTGGTATTCCTTCTTCATGTGTTAAAGAAGAAGAATTTCTTTGTATTTGGCCTCTGCTTGTCTTCAGTTTATTTTTCTTTCCCATTTTCCCTACCCTCTCTTCTAGACAGGGGTCTGATGTCATTCACAATATCAGCTGGCTCTCAGTGAGGCATACGAGTTCTACTGTCTTCGTGTGGTCCCCGTGACTTGCGTCCAGTCCTCAGAGATGCAGAACGTGGCAGTGCAGTTGGTGGGATGCCAAGGAGGTGGATTAAAGCAGAAAGGTCATCAGAGATGTATATGTAAATATGAAGGTCAATATATAATTTTTAATGTACAAAATATTTCTTATCTTGACCAGAATATGTACAGCTCACTATTCTGGCATTAGCAGATTCACTCTAAGTTCCGTAAAGTTTGAAATAGAAGTACAAATGGCAGCCTGTAAATACTCTTTTGAAGAGAGTTTGAAGCTTACCAAAACAATTGTAAATAGGGAGAAGGAAATGCTAATCACCCTGATTTGATCTTGCTATATGTATCAGAGGATCAAACTATATTTAATAAATATGTGCAACTATTATGTACCAATTAAAAATTCATAATAAGTCCAGATAGAGTTAGGATTCGCCATTTTTTTCATGAGGAAGAGCCAGGCTTCTGGCTGTCAGCTGTCGTAACTTCCAGCCTTCATGCTCATGCTTGCTAGGCTTACATTGTTCAGCCTCTTCCCTTCTGTCCTGCCAAGTTCAACCCACATCAAATGCAAACACCCACTCATTAAACCACTGGGCCTGCCTTTGGAAAGGGGAACTTAGAACAGAGCAGACACAGACTCTTCAGACAAACTTGGAGCCATTTGGGAGAGATGTCTAGAGATCTCAGTACCCAGAAATGATGCTACAAGGAGACCTATCCTATAAGGATGGTTTTGACCAAACAGAAACCAGAATGGGGCTCTTTAAATCACAAGTTCCAAGATGGTGGGCTCCTTCCAGGAAAGGACTAAATATCACAGAGTGTGGGACGTTACAATGCACTGGAAGAAAATTTTGACAAGGTATTAGATGAAAATGAAATAGTCTTTAGAGATTTTCTTCCCTTTTATGAAATTTTAAACAGAATTAAAAATAAAAATGCTACAGAATTTCAAAACAAAATGATAGGAAGTCAGCAATGATTATTGTATTCCATATTGTTGTCTCCAAAATAGTTGCTCAGATTACCAGATGCAGGCATGCAAAATTGATCAAATAATATAAGCACTACCTATTCCTTTCAATGAATTAATAGACTTCGTAGTACAATTATCTTGCTATCTTATGTATATATGTATATATTTTTTCCCTTCCTTCTTTTCTTCTTTTTCTCATTCCAGCTGTTCTTTCCTTTTGAACAGTTTCTTTCCCTTTTGCAATATCTATTATACCTTTTGGATCTTATTGACTCTTTCAGTTTTTTACACTAGGGAGACAATATAATGTTTACACATGTGAGTCTGATTTATTTCACTTATGAATGTGGTCTCTAGTTGCATTCATTTATCTATAAAAACCTCAAGTTTATCTTTCTTTATAGCTGAGTAGTACTCCATTGTATAAAAATATTACACCTTTTTAAAAAATCTATTTCTCAGTTGATGGACACTATGGTTGTTTCCAAGATTTAGCTATTACAGATTGAAAAGATGTTCAGTGAAAGATCAAACATGTTCACTGAAAGAAAGCCTCTTTAATAAATGGTGCTGGAAAAACTGGCTTTTCACATGCTAAAGACCAAAACTAGACCCATGCCTATCACCATGCACTATACTAAAATCAAAATGGATCAAAGATCTAAATAGTAAAACAAAAACACTAAATCTAATAGAAGAGAAAGTAGGTAGAAATATTGACGCTATAAGGTGGGCAGAGTTTATGAACAAAAACCAAATAGAGATATTTTCTAAGGCTGTGAAAAGGCCTGAAAGTCTTTCTAGCTTCACAAATCGGAAAAATATGCATGCCTATTAGCCCCTCTCTTTCTCTCTCTCCCCCTCTCCCCCATCCCAGTACTCTTCAAAACCCTATAGTCTCTCTCCTCCATGTAGAGAGTTTTATATACATTGTCAAATTCTTGTTTCCAGAAAGCACACAACTTTCCTTACATTTAAAAAAGATACATCCTCACTAAATTGTCAATGTGGGCTTTGAACTCTGAGACCAAAGAATTTTCTGCCTCAGTTTTCTGAGTAGCTGAGACTATAGGCCCTCATCAGTGTGTCTAGCTGAATACATTCTAGCTAAACAACTTTTAGGTCTGTAATCTTGAAATTTCCCTTAGTCACCTTGCCTGCCTTTGGAGCTGTTCTCTCAACTCCTTGGTCACTTATTCTAAGGAATTTCCAGGGCATATACACCCTGCTGATTTCATCTATCAGATGAGATTTTTTTTTAACCATTATCAGAAGTCATTAAGAAATACCTCACTCACTACCCAGAAACCCTTGATACAGACTCCAACCCAATATCCTTAAATAAATACTTAGTATAAATCTCTTACCAGTGTTGTTAGGCACCTAATATTCATCACAAAAACACTGTAAACCAGTGGTTCTCAAATTCTACCGAGCCCTAGTCATCTGGAAGGCTCGCATGCCCTTCTTTTTGAGACCAAGTTCTAGATACTCTTACTTCTCTGAAAACTGTGCTTTTCTTGTTTCAACCTCCACTTGGAAAGCCTCTATTTCCTTACCTTTCTAGACTGGTGTCTGATGTTATCTTCTTAATGAACCCAATGTTTCATTTATCCCTAAAACATAAATGACTACCCCCTTTGGTTTTTTCCTATTGGACTCTCTTTATGCTTATATCATTTTCTCCCTGAAACATCTATAATGGGGCACATGTCCAGGTCTTCAAATTGAGCCAAATCCCCAGTCCTTTTTAGTTTTTTTAAATCCTGAGATAGGACCTTTTGAACTTGCTAAATTGCCCAGGCTAGACCTGGACACGTGACCTTTTTGTCTCAGCCTCCCGGAGTGCCAGGATTATAAGCATGTGCATCAGGGATAATTTTGACCAATTTTTGATTTGTTTTCCCAAGAATTGCTGAAAGATAAAAAGTCTTCTCAATACTAGTACGCAATCTTTTTCTTTGGGATGTAGCAAATAAATGTGTGTGAAGCATATAAAATAGGTAAAAAAGCAGATCTCTGGGTTGGGGTAGATATCAAGTGCTAAGCAATCTCTTGACAAAATGCTGATTGCTTATGAAGGGAAACCCTCTACAGATGCCAATGCCAGTAGGAGGATTTGCTGGCATCATCTGGGATACATGAGCTATTTCTGTAGGCTTGGTATTGTGTTCCCATCAAAATTCAGCTTCCATTCAGCTCCTAGGTGCTTGAACAATGTTATGCTGCATTTTGCTGAAAATATTTTTTGTTTTGCATGGCTGTAATGGGTTTGGCCTGCCTTTCCTTTATCATTAAACTCTCTTCTCTCATCTTCTCCCTTTTCATTTCCTTTTTCTGCTCCAGAAAAGGAGAGTCTTTATCTTTCAAGCAAATGTTTTATCCCTTATATGAGTTGCTGTATCCTCAAGGGCTTAAATCTTTGGAAGCAAAGTCAGGAAAGAAGGCATTATTTCCTTTATTTCCCCCTTGGTTTCACCCAATTATGTTACTCCCCTGGGTAATGCAGCTCACATGGACGTGGTATTTCTCTGTAGCATGATGCAAAGTGGGAAGTACAGTCCAGAAGAGGAAAATATCTTGGTGATTGCATCAAAACACAGTTTAGGATTCATGCATTGTCCAACTATAGGATCTGATTGTAACCACTAGGTGGCCAGGAATTTTGTGCTGCTCATCTACGTAGCTACCTTGCCTGTCACCTATAGTGCCTTTCATGTTAACAGCAGATCAGCATCATCATTTTACACAGTGACAGCCAGTTACTACTGAATTTAGAAGAATTCCATAGACAACACAGTTAACCCCTAATGTCAGTGCACCCTTGGGATTTTACGTCAGCCCATTTGAAAAGAGTCTCTGGAACAATCATCCTATCTCTTCTCCAAAATCCTATTTTGCTATATAATCTGCGGTCAATAGCAGCAGCAGAATGCCAGCAACATCCCCATATGTGCAAGTCAAGCTTCTTGCCATCTGCTTTTTCCTTAGGGAAAATCTAACACCAAAATGCCTTTCTAAGGAGAGAAAGCACAGCTGTTGTCGCCACCATCCTTGTAGAGTCACAGGGAAAAAAAAATCCTGAAAACCCTTCCTTTCTATGGCTTCTCTTGGACATGCTCTGAAAGGCAGCAGTGATTCACTTTGCCACTGGGATGCTGCCTCCAATAGCACCTCCTTCGCTGCTCTGCCCCTCACCCCCCAATTTATCTTCTGGACCTGGAAGCCAGAGAAGCAAGACTATTTCTATCTCAGACATCTGTGTCTGAGCAAGCTGCTGTTTTAGGCCAATATAAGTGTTAGGAAGAAATACTTTTTCTGAAGTCATGCTATTTCTTCAGCTACAGAGAGAGAAGCAGCTTCTGTAAGGCCTAAGAAGAGAACAGAAGATTCTGGAAGGGAGTACCATTGTTGTCCTGGAGGGGTCAGGTGTACTTTGAGGAACTTAGAAAAGGAAAATTTTGCACAAATCAAGGAATTCTTTATTTCTCACTGTAAACATGAAATGATCATAGATACAATCACTTTTTATTTATCT
Organism: Dolichotis patagonum; assembly: GCA_004027295.1. Classification (NCBI taxonomy): domain Eukaryota; kingdom Metazoa; phylum Chordata; class Mammalia; order Rodentia; family Caviidae; genus Dolichotis; species Dolichotis patagonum. Next base: position 71,177 of record PVJX010005395.1, read on the forward strand.
AAACCTGAAATACTATTATAGATGGGATAAATATTCTGTTTTTTTAACTTTAGTTTACTCATTTGTATAGATGTTTTGATTTGTCAAAGGCTCTTCAAGTTTAAAATTTTAAATTCTATGTTAATAAGTCTTAATTTTCTTTTGTATCTTTCATGTAATTTTTATTCTTCTCCAAAGGAAAACTTAATTCTACTTTAGTGCATTTTAATGCAGAGCATGAAGATATTTACTATTTCAGTCTCCAGAAGTGATTCTGTTATGTGGCCTGGACTGAGAATCTGTGAAGCCATCTCTCTCTAAAATGTTATTTCATGAGTCTAAGTCTTGTTAAGAGCTTACAGATATAATTTATTCATTATTATCTTACTCCATGTTGTACCAGTATAGTTACATCTTTAATTGCATAATTTATTTTTAGTGCAGAGAAAAATTAGAACTGGATTATAGAGAAAAATGAATTATTTCTTTATATCTTAGTAATACCATGATACCTTAACTTTTTATGGTCATTTACATTTTACCAACAGTTTCTATGTTATCTTATTTGATTCTCAAAATAGTTCCATATATCAATAAGCTGGGCTTTGTAATGAAGTAGAGGATCCTAGAATGCTTCATGAGGAATATTATCAATAAAATAGATACTTGTCTCTGTACTCAGTCCACTCTAAGGTCCCAAAAAAAGTCAAAGTCAGAGATATGCAATTGACAAATCACCTGACAAACGAAAAAATATAAGGCTTGCTCCATCCAACCCGTGTGTGTGGGTTTCTTTCCCGGTGAAAATCAAGGGTATCTAGTAGAGTGATAGTCATTGACAGGAGATGTTCACTGACTTCCAGTTGGAACATAAACATAGAGTAAAAGTGGGAAGAGGACACAGATATGAAAAAGGATGTAGGTGTTCTCATGGTCCCCATGAGGAGTCACTGGGAAGTCTCAGGAGCTCCAAGCCTGAGAACATGTGTGAGACACAGAGGGTTCTGTGGGATTGTCAAGAGCCCGGTAGGACGATATCACCAATGCAGGACAACTCCAGGTCTATTTTTCTCCTCTTTTATATTCATGGAAATGACTCTAGACTCCTGAGTTATCTAACTGCTTTTTCCTTATGAAAACTTACGTAGTTCATGTCACTTCTGTATGGCCACTGTTCTATGGTAAACAACAACTGAGTATTTAACATGGTTGGTTCAGATTGAGAGATAGGAGAGAAAGGCTATGTTGTCAGAGAGATGTTGTCTAGTTTAACACATTTTAGTGGAGGCTCCTTATACAAGCCACTTAGCATGTCTAGCTGAAAATTCTTTCAAAATCAGACACATCTAGCTGTTTCAGGCAATATGAAACATTAAGTATATAATCTACTTATCAGTTTTTCTCTTTGGGTCATCACAATACTCTAATGCCTATAACTGAGTCTATTTTTAGTAAGCACAAAATTTGTAACTCTTGAATGATCAGGTTACCTAGGAAGCTTTTAGTTGTAAGTAGAAGAAATCTCAACTAAAACACTATACAAAATGAAAGAATATATTGAATAATATATTCAGAGAATAATATAAGCAGTCCAGATAATTGACAGTGATCAGGTATGGTTTAAACGGTGACTCTGTTTCTTTTTTCTTTTTTTTTTTTTTTTGCGGTACCAGGGATCAAACTCATGACCTCGCACTTGCAAAGCAGGGGCTTATGCTGCTGAGCTAAATCCCTAGTCCGGTGACTCTGTTTCTTTGCAATTCTCTCAGCTCTGCTCTCTTGATCTATACATACCTCTTCCTCGCTCCAGTGGAAATGATGTAAGATGTATAAGAAAAATTCAGAGAAAAGCAGACCATTTTTGTTCTTCATTCTTTGGAATGAAGAAATGTCTTTTCATAGGTAGTCCATCAAATTTCTTTTCATGTGTCATTTGACCAAAATGTACTGAGTGGTATTTATGAACCAAACTCTGTGATCTATGTAGTGTCTTTTACTAGATAGGTCTTGCTTGGGTTTCTAAACCATACACATACAAGGGCCATAGGAATATACTTAGGATAATCAGCATCTGAAGCTAGCAGTAAGGGCAGTTATTCATGAAGCACATTGGTTAGTGTGGGAGGGGAAAGTACTTGGATACAAATTAGGTTGTTTTGAGAAAGAAGTAAACAGATGCCAGGGCAGGTGCAGAGTACAACCAACCACTGACAGTTACTGTTGTGTGAAGTATCAGTGCTGAAGTTATAAGCAGTGTGGATCCCACTACTACAGCCAGGCCTGAAAGCAGGGAACTATTATCAAACATGGCGAGAGAAGCCGTCTATTTTTCTTGGAAGTGGTGGTGGGAATTGAAGAGAATTTGAAAATGTCTTGCAACATTTCAGATTCTCATGACTGAAGGGATATTATTTGCATATAGTGGGTAATGGCCAGGAATGCTATTTAATAGATAAATACAATAATGAACTAACTGTAAGGCCTAACATATCATTAGTGTCAACACTGAAGAACTTTGTACTAGAGAAAACATTGTGAATATGGAAAGCTACAGATAATGTAGTCTTCGTCTGTAACCCAGGGTGACCAAAGGCAAAGAAGAATTGGAGCAAGAGACAATCCTCCTCCCAAACTCTTGCCTGCCCATATCCCAATGGTTTTTATTGAGCAAACCAGTCACAAAGACAGGGAACAAGGATTTCTCCAAATGCAGACCATAAATATCAGCTTCACAAGCAGAGTAGGGTAGAGAGGACAGTGGATGTGGATATAGAGCAGCAATTAGAAAATACCTAATATAGAGGAAAAGAGTTGAGATATGGACCCAAAACTGTCAAATATGGGTAATTTTACAACTTACTAAGAAATCTGATATTAAGTAAAAATTGAAAGGTCCAATTAAAGGAAGAACGCCTTTAGCTTTAATTTGTGACTATTCTCAGGTTTTTATTTTGCAAACATCTGAGAACAATAATCAAATAAGTGCTCTGTAGGCTCTGTGGGAAACTGTCCCTTATGTCTTAGGTACTGTGGGTAGGACATGGATTGATATGTATCTAAATAGTTCAAGAAATGCTGCACTAAGTAACCTGAGATAGTGCTAATCAAAGACTTAGTATACCAACAGTTGGATAACTTTTTCAGAGAAGGGAAAACTTTAAACTGCTTCCATGACTTATTTGACTCAGTGAAGAAACTATATGTGAATCATCGCAAAAACCAGTATTCTAAGGTGTACACATTGGAAAATGTTTTGATATCTCTTCCAGAAAAGGATAGATTTTGCTAAATTGGATGGGGAAGAGAGAACAGAGAAGGGCATCAGTGAAGAGATAAGAAGTAACACATAAATATTTTTGTCAATGACTGCAAGGAATATCAAAGATATTCAGTGAGTTTTACAAGCTCTGTATTAGGTAACAGATCTTTGTGTCCTTAAAAAATCTACAAAGTAGTTAGACATCAAGCATGCTACATGGCTTCTACCTGTAGTTTTCTATATGAATTAACAATTTTTTTCATTCAATTAATAAAGTACACATTTCTTTCTATTTTATAGAGGTCTGGTTCTTTTAGTAATGGGTAAGCTTACTAGGGGATCTAATAAGGTTTATCCAACTTACAGTGACAGTTTTGTAGGTAGCAAAAAGTTTTGAAACACTCAATTGGCATGTGAAAGGATTTTTTCCACTTCTATAGACTGGAAATTCATCTATACAGACAGTAATTTAAAAAGAAGCCATTGATATACATAGAATAAACATTTACAGGTTGCTTTAATTTTGGATTGAGGATTGATCCAGGGGAAGAAGAACTGCTATTAATACATGATTTCTTTTCACTTTGCTCAGCCTAATGTTTATTAGCTTTATAGGTTTGTCCTAGTTGTTCTAATTTCATAACATCCTTGGGACTGATTGTCCTCGCAGTTCAAACTATCATTATATCTTACTGGCTTTTGCTAGATAATGGGACAATGGCTGCTATATGACTGTGGCAAGAGAACTTCAGTGCTCTGGCCATGGCCGATCACATTTCCCACTTTGGAACCGAGGGTAGCAGTACCATCTAAAGCATGTAGTTGAAAGTAAGAAAGAAAAACACACAGTGTCACCAGGATGGAAATTTTGAGGCAAATACAGCAGAGGTTTCCTGGAACAAATCTCCAGAAGAAAAATCATGGTGTTTATTCCAACGTGTTGTATAGAAAAGAAAACTAAAGAGCAAAGAAGGTAAATGGTTTTCTAACGTCAAAAAATGGTTGGCAAAATATAAGTTATAAACCAGAGATTCCAAATTTTTAGTTCATATTCTATTCTACCTGACACATTTAGCTTAGCTCACATGCTCACTTTGTGAAAGGGGGAGCAAAAAGAAAATGTAGCATAGGATTTGTTACAAGTCATAAATCTCAGAAATTCTCTTTGAATTTACAAGGCCCCATTTAGTCCCTTTGTTATGTGGTTCCTCTTTTTATGCTGATAGAAGCTGGAAACATGTACCAGGAAGCTTGGTTACTGTAGAATACGTATGCTAAACTGGGTCTTATATTAGTAATCAGTCTGTGCTCATGTCTGTGTAACCTATTTAATTAGTGCAGTCAGGTCACATAAATACACTACTTGCTTTATCAAGCATAATCAGTATTAATTTTCTCTCAGAATAATTTTGACTTGGTCACCATAGAGTACTAGTGCTAATATTAGTTTCTTTTAAATTCTTTTACAGTTAAAGCTTAATAGGTATCTTTCATTCATTTCTCAGGGAGCAAACATTTCTATTTTGATTTCTACTATGTATAATACTGAACCTCCAGGTAAAAATGATGAGAAATTAAAGAAAATTTCCCACCCTTGGGAAAACTGTGAAGAGAAGACTAATTTTATGCTTAATTCTCTTTTATCTCTCTTGTCTCCTGCATTTTTCACTAACTCTTGGTGTTATTAAAAATGCCAATTATATTTATAGGGCTACTATTTACAACTGAAATTTCCTTGAAGTCTACTGAAAATCAAGTGAACTTTTGTTGGAACAGAAGGCCTATTTCTACTTGTGACCAAAGTTCAATTTATAGTTTTATTCAATCATATGTGAGATTCTGCTATGCAAAATGTAATACCAATACCTGTTGGATGCAATATTTGAAGTCTAATTTTTAAGCTAAATTTAAAATTTCTCCTTTTTTCTTCCTTTATGCTGAATAGTACTTTTAGGTACTTTTAGGCTGAATAGTACTCTGTCATGTGTCTCTAGTAATGAGTAGCATAACAATTCTATTAGTCACAGACTACATATAATGGATGTTTGGTAAATTATATTGCCTGATGATTTTGTTGCTATCTTAGTTTTTGTAAGTATACTCTGTGATGTTTGTACAAAATGAAAAACACCTAACAAGAAAATTCTCAGAATATAGCCCTCTCTAAATAATATAAGTCTCTATACAATCTTTTTTTTTTAACCTATACAGGGGGCTGGGGATTTAGCTCAGTGGCTCAAGCACTTGCCTGCTAAGTGCAAGGTCATGAGTTCAATCCCTGACACCAAAAATAAATAAATAAATAAATTTCAGTCTTCAACATTAAAAAAAAAGAGTTGTTTTATCTATTCATTTGCTGATAGATGTTTACAGTTATTTTATGTGTTGGTTGTTGTGAATAATGATATAATTTACAAAGAGATACAGATATCTCTTTGGCAATGATTTCAAACTTTGGGTAATAACACTTAGTAGGTTATCCAATCATATATTGCAATTCTTTTTAATGGTTTGAGGATCTTTTCTTTTCCTATTTTACTGCCATCTAAAAATTGGATCTTGTATATTATTGATAATTTTAAAAGGCTAAAAGCATTTAAAATTTTTTTTTAAAAGAAAAGCTCTGAAATCACTCCTCAAATTCATCTGGAACCAGAAGAGACCTAGAATAGCAAAGGCAATTCTAAGCAACAAAGGCAAAGCAGAAGGCATCACAATCCCTGACTTGAAGTTATACTACAAAGCTACTGTAATAAAATCAACATGGTACTGGAATAAAAACAGATCTGAAGATCAATGGAATAGATTGGAAGATATAACCACAACCACAAACTCACTCAACCACCTTATCTTTGATAAAGGCCAAACATGCTCACTGGAAGAATGATAGTCTCTTTAATAAATGGTGCTGGAAAAATTGGCTATCCATATGCAGAAGACTAAAACTAGACCCATGCCTATCACCATGTACTAAACTAAAATCTAAATGGATCAAAGATATAATTATTAAAACAGAAACGCTAAATCTGTTGGAAGACAAAGGAGGTAAAAATCTTGAGGACATGGGGTAGGTAGAGAATTCATGAACAAGAATCAAACTGCACAGGAAATACTTCCCAGAATCAATAACTGGGTCACATATTATTAAAGAGTTTCTGCATGTCGAAAGAAATCTCCAGCATAGTGAAAAGAAAACCCACAAACAGGGAAAAAATCTTAGTGAACTGTCCCTCAGAAAAGGACTTCTGTCTAGAACTTATAAAGAATTTTAAAAAATCAGATCCTTGAAATTCAAAGACCCAATCCAAAAATGGGCATCTGAAATGAATACACAGTTCTCAGATGAAGAAATACGAATGGCAAATAAATACATGAAAAAATGTTCATCATCATTAGTCATTAGAGAAATGCAAATTAAAACCACACTGAGATTCCATTTCACTCCAGAAAGAATGGCCAGGATAAAAAAAACAACCAACAACAAATGCTGGGGAGGCTGTTGGGAAAAAGGAAGTCTTGTGCACTGTACGTGGGAGTGTAGACTGGTGCAACCACTGTGGAGGTCAGTCTGCAGATTCCTCGAAAAACTGGGATTGGAGGTCCCATTTGACCCAGCTATTCCACTTCTAGGAATATTCCCAGAAGAACTGAAAACATCGTACCACAGTGATTTATGTGCACCCATGTTTATAGCAGCACAATTTGTAATAATCAGATTTTGGAAACAACCTAAGTGCCCATCAACTGAGGAATGGATAAAAAAGATGTGGTATTTTTATACAATGGAGTACTACTCAGCTATAAAGAATGATCACATTGAGATATTTATAAATAAATGGATGCAAATTGAAACCATACTCATAAGCGAAATAAACCAAACTCACATGTATAAATACCGTATAGCCTCTCTAGTGTGAGAAACGGTAAGAGCACATAAGATTTTATGGTAGTCATGATTCCCCATTACATAGCTTTCAAGCCTTTCAATGTTTTCATTCATCAGTTGGAATGGTTTTATTCTGTTTTGTTTGATTTTATTATGTGTGATAGTATGAACAGCTATTTTGAAGAAAACAAACCATTATGGCAGCCATTGCTGATTTAATATAGTCTTGCTTTGAAGTCCTACCATGCTTTTATTCTTCTATTACCATCGGTTCTAACATGTTGTATCTTACTGGGATTTTAATATATGTGATATATTATTTATATTATTTATATTATTTATATTATTTATATTTATATTTCCATAAAGTATTTTTTATAGAAAATGAGATATTATAGTAGCCATTGCCCATTTTCTGTTATTTGGTTCAGAATACCATGTAATTCTTTCATTCTCTTGAATGGTTTTATACAATTTTGTTTTGTTTGATATTATTGTATTTGAAGCCATGCTCAATTATTACAAAGAAAGAGACATTCTAGTAGCTACTGTTAGTTAATAGCCTGTTGTCTTGTTGTAAAGTGCTATGTTGCTTATGTTGTTCTGTTCTGATCTGCTTTGTTTTCTCTTCTTTTGTTTTATTCTCTTTAAAATAAAAATTTTTAAAAAAGAAAAGCTCAATGGAACAATTTCAAAATAGGTTAATAGGGAAGTTATAATCATTAATGCAATACATATTGTTGTCTTCTTAGTAGTTGCTCAGAATGCATGCATGATATCTTCTCCAAACAACGTTATCACAAACTTTTCCTTTCAAGAAACTCAGAGAAACTATCCTATCTTGTATATGTATATGTATATGTATATGTATATGTATATGTATATGTATATATATTTATATATGTTTATATATGTTTATATATTTTCCTTTTCCTTTTCTTCCTTTGCCTTTCCCCATCAGATTTTGTCTTTTCTTTTAAACAGTATCTTCCCAATTCAAAATATTGATTGTATACTTTGGATTTTACTGACTCATGCAGTTTCTCATACTAGTGAGACAATATGACATTGATACGTATGGGTCTGTTTTATTTCACTTGTGAGCATGATCTGTAGTTGCATCCATTTACCTATAAAAGTCTCCAGTTTTTCTTTATGGCTGAGTAGTACTCCACTGTATTTAAAAAATTACATCTTTTTCATCTTTTTTACTCATTCCTCAGTTGATGCATATGTGAGTTGTTTCCAAGATTTAGCTATTACAAATTATGCTGCTATAAACATGGGTGCTCATATATTGCTGTGTCATGATGTTTTTAATTCTTCTGGGAAAATACCCAGGAGGGGAATAGCTGGGTCTAATGGGATCTCTAATTCTAGTTTTTTAAGGAACCTCCACACTGATTTCCACAGTAGTTGCACCAGTTTACATCAACAGTGGAAAAGGGTTCCTTTTTCCCCAAAGTCCCTCCATTGTTTGTTATGGTTTAATTTTTTGCTGATAGTCATTCTTCTTGGATTGAGATGGAATCTCATTGTTCTTTTAATTTGTATCTCTCAAATGACCAGTGATATTGAACATTTTTCACATATTTATTTGTCATTTGTATTTCTTCATGTGAAAAGTGTGTATTTATCTCAGATGCCCATTTTTAGAGTGAGTCTTTGAATTTGGGGGGGTCTAATTATTTTATTTCTTCATATGTTCTAGATATAAGTCTTTTGTCTGAGGGACAACTGGCTATATCTTTTTCCCACACTGTTAGTTGTCTTTTCACTCTGTTGGTGATTTCATTATGCAAATTCTTTTCAATAAGTTAAGGTAGCATTTGTTGATTCTTTTTAATATTTCCCTTACAAGCTGGGTTTTGTTCATGAAATCTCTGCCTATACCAACGTCTTAGAGATTTCTTCCTATTTTCTTTTCCAGTATTTTGAATGTTTTTATTTTAATATTTGTAACTTTTATACATTTTGACTTTAGTGCATGGTGATAGACATGGGTCTAGTTTTTGTCTTTGGCATGAGGGAAGCTAGTTTTTCCAGCACCATTTGATAAAGTGATTGTATTTCTTCCAATGAATATATTTGGTTCCTTTGCTAAAGATAAGGTAGCTGGGTTGTGTCTGATCTGCAAGCCTGCTTTTTCTTTTTTTTGCCAATACCATGCTGATTTTACCATAGCAGTTTTATAGTACAGTTTCAGGTCTGGGATTGTGGTGCCTCATGACTTACCTTTGTTGCTCAGAATTTCTTTTGCTATTATAGGTATCTTCTTTTTCCAAGTAAATTTTAGGAACATTTTCTTTCAGTCTGTGAGGTATGATAATGATATTTTGATTGGGATTGCATTAAATATGTATGACAGTTTTGAGAGTATGGCCACTTTCACAATGTTGCTTCTTCCTACCAAAGAGCAAGGGATATCTTTTCATTTTCTGATATAATCTTCAATCTCCTTTTTAGGGTACTGTACTTTTCACTGTACAGATCTTTTACATTATTTTGTTGGACTGATTCTTAAGTATTTCAATTTTTTAGAAGCTATTGTCAAGGGTTTCCTTTCCCTAGTTTCTCTTTCTATGAGTCTGTTGCTTGTGTACAGGAATGCTATTGATTTTTGAGTGCTGAATTTGTATCCTGCTACACTACTGAATTTGGATATTAACTCTAGAAATTTTTTGGTGGAGCTTTTGTGATCGTCTATGTACAGTATCACGTAATCTGCAAATAATGATAGTTTAATTTCTTCCTCTCTTATCTTTATTCTTTTTTTAAAAATTTATTTTAAAGAACGTAAAATTAAACATAACAAAACAGAACATAAGAAAACACTGTAAGAGACACAGATTTCAAAGCCAGACAACTGGAGATCTCCACTATCTATCATATTGTCTCTTGTTTTCTTCCAAACAGTTGACCATATCTTCACATACAGTGAATTCATACAAAACAACATAGTATAAAACTGATCCAAACAGGATGATGAAGGCATTTTAGGTCTTCAAGACCAGAAAATAAGGAAGTCAACAATGGCTGTCATAACATCTCTCATTCTCTTCAAAATATCTGTCATTTAGTTGGTCATTTTATCATGTGTTATATAATCAGTTTTCATAAACTGTTCAGAAGTTCTATGCATGCATGAGTCTCTACATGTATATCTATCCTTTCTATATTAGAGAGAAAAACAAGACAAAACAAAACAAATTCCTAGAAAAACATGACATGAAAAAGTCATATAAAACCACAATACAAGGTGGTCTACAGTGGTTACTATGATGTCTCTTGTTATCTTCAATAGAATTGTCTGTATCATCAGGTATAGTATAATTGAACATAGTACATAACAATATTAATAAAAACAGAACATTGGAGACTATAAGACTTCAAAACAGGTAATAGTCAGGCCAGACTGGGTATCCTAGTAAATCTTGTCATCCTCAGAGTATTTGCCTATACTCTCAGACTTGATACTATCAATCATAACAGATTCGAATAAAATCAGTCAATACAAAACAGCGATCTAACAAATCAGATTTAAACAAGATCAATCATAATAAGACAGTGTAAGTAAAACAAGGCTACAGATTAAGTTAATAGGAAACTAAGGATGGTTACCATAGTATATCTTGCTATTTTTGTAATAGCTGTCTGTGCCCTCAAGTCTAGTAGAAGTAGACAGGCTGGGACAGAATATAACCAAACTAAACAGAACAGTAAGAACTATGTGGATTTTAAATCCTGATACACTATTAACAATGTCCTCTGCCTTCTTTTTTTTAGACAATTCCTCCCCTTTCACTTTCATATTGTACAATGTGCATTATACATTTTGGGTCCTGCCAACTCCTTTAGTTTTTAGGTTTGGGGTGCAACTCGCTATTTACCTAAGTGGTTCTGAACCTTTTTACTCCTGGGCTTAATCTTAAACTGTATTCCTTTACCTACAAAAGCCTCAAGGTTTTCCTTCATTATAGCTGAGTAGTTCTCTACTGCACATAAGTATCCTGTCTTTCCAACCTATCTGCAGGTGCTAGATGAGCTGCCCCTATTTCTCTCTGGTTCCCTGTCACATAGAGCATTGTTTTCTCATATTTGACTTTCAGTCCATAAACCCTCTCTCAGGTTGATTATATTTCCTATTCAGAGCATCTCGACGGCCCTACCTCCTGATCTACTCTGCCTGTGTTTCTTTTTCTTAGTGTGTCAAGGCCATCTATTTTAGAGATTATAGCCAAACTTCTCTGCCTCTATCTTTATTCTATTTTTTTCTCTTGTCCAACTGCTCTGGCTAATGTTTCCAGAACTATATTAAATAAGAATGGTGATAATGGACATGCTTGCTTCTTCCTGGTTTTAGAGTGAAAAGTTTCAGTTTTTGACATTTAATACGATGTTAGCTGTTGGTTTGTCATAGATGAATTTTATAAGATTAAGGTAAAGACCATCTATTCCAATTTTCTGTAGGGCTTGTATCATGAATGGGATAAATTTTTTCAAATGCTTTTTCTGCATCTATTGAGATGATCCTGTCATTTTTGTCTTTGGCTCCACTAATAAGGTTTATTACATGTATTGATTTACATATGTTGAATCATCCCTGCATCCCTGGATAAATCCTACTAATCATGATGTATAATCTTCTTGATGATTTGCTACATTCTGTTCAATAATATTAAGGATTTTTACATCTAGGTTTGTTAGTGAGATTGACCTCTAGTTTTCCTTTTCAGTTTAGTTCATCTCTGATTTTGGAATTGGGATAATATTCGCTTCCAGAAGTGATTTTAGAAGTACTGCTTCCCTTCCAGTTTCTTTTTTTTTTTCTGTCTTTCAATTTCTTTAAAAGTTTCAGCATTAGTGGCAGTAGTTTTCTAAATTTCTTGCACAATTCAACAGTGAATTCTTCAAGGCCTGGGCTTTTCTTTGTTAGTGAATTTTCAATTACCTTTTCTATTTCATTGGCTGATTTAGAATTTTTTTATAATCTTGATTTACTTTTGGCAAGTGGATTGTATGTAGGAATCTGTCCATGTCTTCTATATTTTCCATCTTATTATTAGACTATAGGTCCTCATAGTAGGTATTGATGATTTCCTGGATTTCTGTGGGATCAATCATGATTTCCCCTTTTTAATTCCTAATTGCTTGAATTCATTGTTTTCCTTTCCTATTTTTGATGATGTTGGCTAATGGTTTATCAATGTTATTTATTCTTTCAAAGAACCAACTTTTTGATTGATTGATTCTTTGTATTGTTTTCTTAGTCTCTATAGCATTAATTTTTAATTTCTGTTCTTACTTATTTTTTTTTTTTTGTGGTACTAGGGATCAAACTCCCAACCAACTTCATGCTTGCCAGGGAGGTGCTTATGCCACTGAGCTAAATCCACAGCCTTTCTGCTCTTATCTTTATAATTTTCTCCTTTATACAAACTTTGTGGGTTTTTTTTTTTTTTTGGTTTGGTTTGATCTGCTCTTATCTTTATAATTTCCTCCCTTGTACAAGCTTTAGGATTTTTTAGTTTTGTTTTGCTTTTTTAAGACGGGGTTTCACTATGCTGAAATACTGGCCTTGAACTCTCCTTGTAGCCCAGGCTGGCCTTGAACTCATAGCAATTCTTCTGCCTCACCCTCCCTAGTGCTGGGGTTAAAGGCATTTGGTTTAGGATTTGTTCTTCTTTTTCTGGAAGTTTGAAGTTCAACATTAGGTTGTTTATTTGAATTCATTCTGTTTTCCTGATGTGTTAATTCACTGCTATAAATTTCTCTTGTAGGACTGCTTTTGTTATGTCCCATAAGTCTTGGTAGGTTGCATTGCACTATGCTCAGATAGCATGATGGTTTCAATTCCTCTACACAAACTTAAACATGTTTTGTGGTTTAATATGTGGCCCATTTTGGAGAACATCCTATGTGAAGCTGAGAAAAATGTGTATTCTGATGCTTTGGGTTGGAACACTCTGTAGACATCTACTAAGTCCATTTGTTCATAGGCTTGGTTTAATTCTAACATTTCTTTGTTAATTTCTTGTCTAGTTGATCTACGTATTTGTGAGTGTGGGGTATTAAGGTCCACACTACAACTGTGTAGTGGTTTTTTTTATGTCTGTTAATATTTGTTTTGTGTAGTTGGGTGCCCTATTTTTGGTGAATAAATATTTATGATTGCTATCTTTTCTTTTTAGAGTTTTCCTTAACAAATGTATAGCTTTCTTTGATTCCTTTGATCTGTTTTGACTTAAAGTTTTCACTATTTACAAATGGATTAGCTTGTCTTGCTTTTTTCTGTGTCATGGGTTCCTGTGTCATGGAGATTTGTTTTCCATCCTTTGACTTTTAGCCTATGGGTTTCTTTTTGGGTCAAATGTATTTCTTGAATGCAGCATATTGTTTGATCTCACTTCTTGATCCCCTCTGCCAATCTGTTTCATTTGATTAGTGAGTTGAGATCATTTACATTGATGGTTACAGTTGATATATATTGGCTTTTCTTTTTCATGTTGTTTTCCTGTTTTTGTTCCCTGTCTTTCTCCTCAGTTTAATTGCCTGCCCTGCCTGGTGGCTTCTTTCTATTGGTGTTTATTTGTATGTGATCGTCATTATCTTTTTCTACTATGTCCTTCAGAGCATTCTGTAAAGCTGTTTAGTGGTCATAAATTTCTGCAGTTGTTCTTCATCATGGAAATATCTTATTTCTCCATCAATTTTGGAAGATAATTTTGTGAAGTATATCAATCTGAGTTGAAGATTGTTTTCCTTTAGGGTTTGAAATACCTCACTTCAAGCTCTCCTTGATTTAAGGGTTTGTGTCGAGAAGTCTGCTATGATATCCATGGGCTTTCCTTTACAGATGATGTTTCCTTTCTCTAGGTGCTTTTAAAATTTTGTTCTCAGACAATGAGATATTATAGTAGCCATTGTTCATTTCCTGGTATTTGGTTTTGAAGTCCTGTAATGCTTTCATTCTCTTGAATGGTTTTATACTATTTTGTCATGTTTGATATTATTATGTGTTAAAGTATAGTTGTCTTGTTGTAAAGTGCTGTGTTACTTGCATTGTTCTGTTCTGATTTGCTCTGTTCTGTTCTCTTTTGTATTATTCTCTTTAAAATAAAAAAAACTTGTTCTTGTGCTGAGTTTCTGGAATGTTATTATATGCCTCGGTGTAGGTTTTATTTTAGTCAGGGCTATTTGGAGTTCTATATGTTTTATTTATTTGTATGACAAATTTTTTATGCATGTTAGGGAAATTTTCTGCTGCTACTTCTGTGAAGAGGTTTTTAATTGTCTTTTGGGCTGTCTCCAACTTTCTCACTGATTCTAATCAATCTTTTATTTTTTAATTTAAAAGAGAATAAAACAAAAGGGGGCAGTACAGAGCAGATCAGAACAGGACAACATAGGCAACACAGTACTTTACATTAAGTCAACTGGACATCAACAGTATCTAATGCCATATCTCTTACTCTGCTATAGTTGAGCATAGTTTCAATTACAATAATATCAAACATAACACAATAGTATAAAGCCATGC